>JAJOOO010001914.1:0-84877 GCA_029582685.1 Solanum piurae
ATATATTACCTTAAAAGAATGAACTCCTAACTTGAATGTTAAATTACTATAATATCCCTAACTGTGTTGTGACTTTTTCGATAAGTTATGACTTTTCTGATAAGTTGTGACTTTTTATAAAGGGTGTGATTTTTCGATGAGTTGTGACTCTTTCAAAGAGTTGTCACTTTTTGAAAGGGTTGTGACTTCTCGGAAAGGTCATGACTTTTCATATAAGACACAAAAAACACTTGTTCATACTACCCTTTGTTTACTATAAATAGAGGGGTTTCCTCTCATTTTTCAACCACAATTTATTTTAAATCTTCTACTCTTCTTCTTCTTCTTGCATTATAAATTTTTTTGTGTGATTTATTGTCGTTGGGTGAGTTCGAAGTTTAGCAAATATGAGGTATCACTATTCTGATGAAGTAAATTTTTTAATCTTAAGAGGGTATATTCCTTAACCTCGAGTACTTGAGGAAAATAATTTTGATGATATAATAATTATTTTTTGGCTTATTTTATACATTAGTATGTAATGTTCCAATTTATGAAGTTAACATGATGTAGTCTAAATTCATTTGTTTTTTGTTAACAATTTCTCTTGTGATGTAGATACATGCTTCTGAATATCTTTTTCAAAAATTATTAAAATCCTCAAGAGATAGAGAATTGTCACGATTTGTTTTTTTTATGCTCAAGACAAAAGAATGACTTTATTTATCAATGCTACTTATTTGATTTACATTGTCAGGAAGTTTGCTTCAAAATAGTTATTACTATATATACATTGCCCATTTGTTTTACTGATTTACTATTTCTTAATATTTAAGTATTTTTGACGAGGGAAAGTCTATATGCCTTGTAATAACCCAGTTGAAGTTTTTATTAGTTTAATTTTTATTGTAGTCTAAATATATTTGTTTTTGTCAACAATTTCTCTTGTGATGTAGATATATGCTTCTGAATATCTTTTTAAAAAATTATTAAAATTCTCAAGAGTTAGAGAATTGTCACAATTTTTTTTATGCCCAAGACAAAAGAATGACTTTATTTATCAATGCTACTTATGTGATTTAGATTGTCAGGAAGTTTGCTTCAAAATAGTTATTAGTATATAAACATTGCCCTTTTGTTTTACTAATTTACTATTTCTTAATATTTTAGTAATTTCGACGAAGAAAATTCCATAAGACTTGTAATAACCCAGTTGAAGTTTGTATTACTTTAATTTTTATTGTAGTCTATATTCATTTATTTTTGTTAACAATTTCTCTTGTGATGTAGATATATGTTTCTGAATATCTTTTTCCAAAATTATTAAACTTCTCAAGAGTTAGAGAATTGTCACGATTTTTTTTTATGCTCAAGACAAAAGATGACTTTATTTATCAATGCTACTTGTGTAATTTAGATTGTCAAGAAGTTTGCTTCAAAATAGTTATTACTATGTAAACATTGTCCTTTTGTTTTACTAATTTACTATATCTTAATATTTTAGTTTTTTCGACAAAGAAAAGTTGATATGACTTCTAATAACGCCAGTTGAAGTTTGTATTAGTTTAATTTTATTATTTATTTAATAGCTAATTTTTATGAGATAAATATTTTCATTAATGCAAAACATGCTTGGTTGAATAAATTAAAAATTGTTTACAAGTATATGAGTTATATCTTTGTTGGGTGTAAGATAAACATGTGATTATATATATAATTTCACAGATAGAATATATTCTTTAATTTTAATTTTTAGACATTTTGGTAAAAAAAAAAAAATCTTTCTCAATTAACTATGGACAGCCAAATAACTATATTTGATTTATGTACACTGTCAATCGAGAAGTCAAATATAAGAGCCAACAAAAAGAACGTCATATATTATGTTATAACTTATAAAATAAAAATTAATATACAAAAATAGTTCTAAAAAATAAAATGTAGTTGTTCTCCACATGTTCATATGACATCTAAACAGATTAAGTGGAATACACGTGCAAAACACATCTGGTTAGATGACAAGAAAAGTACACCATAAATATCGTCTATAAGGTAATATTACTGAGATACGACTAATTACATGATTGAACCTCATCAAATTGAAATAAATATATACATTATTGCATTTAACTAATACAAATTTTTATTGACCATTTTTATAGGTTCGTGTGAATAAGAGATATATACGACAATCCACATTGAACATTCACAAAAGAATCTGCAATATTATTTTGTGCAAAACTTATTATTCAAATATTTGCTTAAATTTTTTGAATTAATAATCACGTACACCACACGTGTCGAAAAACTAGAATATATATATATATATACATATATAAATTGATATACTATTTTATACCATATATAAATTGAAATAACTAATATATGTAATTCCGCACAAAATAAGGAAAAAAGTGGAAATAGGAGTGAAGAAAAAAGGTGGAAATACCAGTGAGTGTAGTGCAGCTGAAGAGCTCAATGGCAGCTGCTGACAAATCCTTCACTGGTCGGCTCAAACGAGAAGACTGTAAACGCACAAAACATGATTCCGCTTTCTCCGACTGGAAGGTTCCATCAAATCTCTTTCACTTTTCTTTTTCTGTTTAATTCGACAAATATTTCATTTTCGTTGCTTAGATTTAGATCTGGAGCTGTCCTTGCTCGTCTTTGATTAGGTAATTCATGATTATGGAAGTGAAGAAATTGAGAAATAACATAGTAGTTATTACTCCTTTGTTCCATATTAAGTGAGTTTTTTGAAACTTTTTTCATTGTTTAAAATAATTAAATTGTTCAAAGTTTAGGATGGATGTTTGAATTTGTTTTTCTATATTTTCCTTTTCCTTAATTGAAGTTTTGTATTTTTCAGAACATAAATTACCCTACTTACAAAGTAATATTTATGATTTCACAAAGGACAATTGTGGAAATTATGATTTAAATTATGTGTTTGAACGTATGTCTTAGTATATGTGCATTGCCTCGCAAATTCAATTTGCGAGGAAAACATAGTTCTAGTGTGGTAATCTCAATTCTCTTTCTCCATGCTTGTTAGATGATGAATTGTAGCAAAGTTATATTTAGCAACTTACCTATTGTGCTTCTGATGAATCATGACTGTTTTACTGCCAGATTCTGGTTGGGCCTAATAATTGGGGGAATTATTTACTGGGGAAGGAAGGAACAGAGAGATATAGGACTCAGAACCTGCCAAACTGCACCTCATGCTCTGGAGTTTATGAACTGGGAGTAGCTGTGTCACGACGAAAGACTGAGCGAGAGGCTAGCAGACTTGGCGCTGATTATATTGTTCCTGTATATGTTGGAAAATCGGATAATGTTAGGACTAGGCTGCAACAATATGGACGTGTAGGTGCTCATTTAGAGAATGAATGTTCCAATAGCGAGCTGCACGTTGATGAAAATATATCTGGTCCAAAGAGAGCAGGATTATTTACAGAAACATTCTCAAGAGGCTTCTCTATTGTTTATAGGTGGGCACCTGTAAGTACATATTTATCCTATCTACATCTTTAAGCAACTTGCTGATTTGTCAATTTGTGGTTTACTGTTAGATATTGAAATGCAAAAAGATGTTTCTCGCTTGGTCATGCAAGTTATAAGTAAAACTGTTTTTTTTTTTGGGATAAATGTGAAGCAGTTAGATTTGATAATGCTACTTTTCCTTCACAAAAATTGCAATTAGTTGTTTCTTTCGCTTGTCAGTTTTCTATTTGGCATTCAGATTAAAGCTCTCCTAGTTACACTTAGTACTTGTTAGTGAAAAATTACAAGATAATAAAATTACAAGATTACAATTGAAAATTAAAATGAAGAAATAAATCTCTTCAGGCTGAGGCGCGGATATCTCGCTCTCTTTAAGGAGATTCAAATCCACTGCAACAAATATTTTCACCGGTCCAACAATAGTCCTCTTTGACTTGATCCCTCCAGAATACAACAGCCTAATCACAAAATATAACTCAACAACTCTGGACAAGAGTTGAGTCCAAAGCTCCACTAAAAGAACACCTTCCTTCAACTAATAAGAACTCTCTTTTTTTTTACTAACTTTTATGCATTCTATATTTTCTTGTGTGTTGTGTGTCAAACAAATGAAGACCACCACTATTTATAGTAAAAGAAGTCTTCCTAGGAATAAATAGGAAGATAATGGGGTACTAAATAGTAAAGATAATGACCTTAAGAGTTATATATGTTACAAGGTATAATGGAGGAATAAAGAATGAAATTAAAGTGAAGGCAACCAATGCACTAACGTGCAAATGAAGAGCTGCACGACAACCATAACCTCAACGTTCACAAGAATATTTATCATCATGAATGATGGCAATTAAGCCTCACTGACAGTAGTTGAAATGTCACATTAAGAGTGAGGATTGTAACTCCTAAAATGCATGCTACATGCTCACCTCACATAGTAAGTATAGATACCGCCAAACGGACAAAATTATAATGCAAAGGTGCAAATTAATATAATAAAATATTAATATTAAAATGCTAACAAACCAACAATCCCCCACTCATTTTAATATTAGATAAGAGAGTCCATCAACTGAAGGAAGACTACTATGCATAATGAAGGTGTGCTCTGCATTAAACCTCCACTTAGTGAAATAGTAACTTTTACTCTAGAGTCGTAGTTGTCTCAAACTTGAACTATGACTGCTTAAGGGAAATAAAATATCACTATCCACACATAATAATCAAGGTGTTGACATGTGTTTTAAAAGCCAGCACGTTATGGCCATGTGCTATCCCGATTTCATGAGTGCATTTGAGAATAAGCCCAATTCTCATAGGAAGCGACCTACTTCCACACATCACATAGGTGAAATCTGTCGAAAGTACTCCTGTAAGCTTAACACTCCACCCATACAGGCTACAAATATTCATTAAGAGTTTTTGTGAACTCAACCTTCACAAATCACTACAGGAAACAATGCACTCACATCATAGGGAGGGAATAAAAAGATAGTGCATTTTTCACAACAAGTCATCATATGATTAGTTTTTCCCTTTGAACCTGGTTATAGGATCTCTAGTCCCCATGTTGGGTTTCCTTATATATGACTCAAGAATTTATAGGCTTCAATCCCATCCCCCTCGATGTGCTCCAGACCTTTTCTCTTGTTAAGGCCTTAGTAAGAGGATCTGCAAGATTTGACATAATCAACATTAATGGTACCATTTGTCAAATACGATCTGACATTACTGTGTTTCCTTCGTATAGGTCTGGATTTACCGTTGTAATAACGGTTTTAAACTCTACCAATTGCAGTGGTGCTATCACAATGAATTAAAATAGGAGGAATTGGTTTTTCAAAATAAGGAATTTAAAATAACAAATCTCTTAACCAATTCACTTCCTCACTAGCTGAAGCTAAAACAATTAGTTCAGCCTCCATGGTAGAGTTAGCAATTATAGTTTGTTTTTTTTATCTCCAACAAATAGCACCACCACCCAAAGTAAAGACATAACCAGTGGTAGAACAGGAATCTCCTGATAATGTGTTCCAATCTGCATCACAAAAGCCTTCAAGTACGGCAAGATATTTTTTATAGAACAAACCACAATTTTTTGTTCCAATTAAATATCTCAAACTCTTGTTATAGCATGCCAATGTTTATTACCTGGCTTGCTTGTAAACCTGCCAAGTACTCCTACTGCATATGCATTATCAGGCCTAGTGCAATCAGTCACATATCTCAAACTTCCGATTATGCTAGCATATTCCTTTTGATTTATTACATGATTTTCACTTTCAAAAGGAAATAAGTGAACACTTGAATCAAAAGGAGTAGTAACATGCTTGCAATCAAGAAATTTATATTTTTTCAAAATTTTCTCAACATAATGTTACTAGTCAAGGAAAATTCCCTTACATGTTCTTGTTATTTTTATTCCAAGAATAAAATTTGCCTCACCAAGATCTTTCATATCAAAATGGCTTCTAAGAATATTTTTAGCTTCATCAATAACATTCATGTTAGAGCCAAAGATCAATAAATCATCAACATATAGGCAAATAATCACATGTGAATTATTCCAAGACTTATGATATATGCACTTATCGCACTCATTTGTTTTAAAATCATTTTCAATCATGTAGGAATCAAACTTTTCATGCCATTGCTTTGGTGCCTGTTTCAAGCCATATAGGGATTTAGTGAGTTTACACACTTTGCTTTCTTGGCCTGCTTCAACAAAAGACTCGGATTGTTCCATATAAATTTTCTCATTTAGGTCTCCATTTAAAAAAAGCAGTTTTTACATCCATTTGATGAATTTGCAAATTAAAAATTGCAGCCATAGCAATTAAAAGTCTTATGGATGTAATTCTTGTTATCGGAGAAAAAGTATCAAAATATTCTAGGCCTTCTAGTTGTTTAAAACCTTTTGCAACTAGCCTATCCTTATATTTATCAATTGATCCATCCGGTTTCAACTTTTTTCGTAAAACCCATTTGCAACCAATAGTTTAACAACCCGGTGGTAAATCAACTAACTTCCAAGTTTTATTAGAAATTAGTGATTCCATTTCATCATTTACAGCCTCTTTCCAAAATATCGAATCTTGTGAAGATAATGATTCTTTCAAAGTGAGAGGGTCATCTCCAACATTAAACACATAAAAATCAGGACCAAAATCTTTTTCAACTCTAGTTCTTTTACTTCTTCTTAACTCAAAATCATCAATTTCTTTATTTTTTAAAGTAGAAGTAGAAGAACTAGGTAGTGACAAAAATATTTTGTTCAATCCTTTGACCCCCACTATTTTTAGAATCAAAAGGGAATTTATTTTCATGAAAAATAGCATCACCCGATTCTATCACTATATTATCTTCAAGATTAAAAAATCTATAAGATGTATTATTTGAAACATAACCAAGAAAAGCACAAGTAGTAACTTTCTTACCCAATTTTGTAATCTTGGGATCCATTAACCTCACAAAGGCTAGACAACCCCAAACTCTTAGATATACCAAACTTGGCTTGTAACCTTTCCACAATTCAAAAGGTGTCAATTTAGACTTTTTATGAGGCACACGATTCAACACATAACAGGCAGTTAAAATAGTTTCACCCAAAAATTTAAAGGTGCATGTGACTCAATAAGCATGGCATTAGTCAATTCAACCAAAGTTCTATTTTTCCTTTCCGCTGCTCCATTAGATGAAGGAGAGTAAGGAGGAGTAGTTTCATGAATTATTCCCAATGATCTAATAAAAGAATTAAACTCATTTGACTCATATTCACGGCCTCTATCACTTCTAATTCTTTTTATTTTTCTTCCAAACTGATTTTCAACCTCATGGAGATAAGTTTTGAAATTATCAAAAGCATCACTTTTATTTTTCATCAAGTAAACATATGTAAACTTAAAAAAATCATCAACGAAAGTGATAAAATATCTATTACCTCCACGAGTTAAAATTCCACCAAGTTCACAAATATCAGTATGAACTAATTTTAATAAATCAGTTTTTCTTTCAACTTGAAAATGAGGCCTTTTAGTGATTTTGGCTTTACTACAAGCCTCACACTTTTCAAAATTCTTTTTAATCATTGGGATTAATCCTAAACTACTCATGATTCCAACATAACTATCATTAATATGACACAAACGAGCATGCCAAAAATTAGTAGAAGAAAGCATATAAACAGAAGTAGAAGCTTTATTCACTTCAATTTGAACATCTCATCACAAGCATACCCCTTTCCCACAAAAATATCCTTCTTCACAATTACATATTGATCAGATTCAATAATTTGTTTAAAGCCTGCTTTAATAAGAAGAAAACTAGACATCAATTTTTTTCTTATGGAAGGAGTATAGAGTACATCTTTTAAAGTTAATACCCTTCCAGAAGTAAAACACAATTCGACATCTCCCGTTCCAAGCACTTGAGTTTTGTGAGAATCACCAAACAGGTTTTGGGCTCCTCAAAATGAGTATATTTTTTAAACCAGTCTTTGTCATCACAGACATGATGGTTTGCACCAGAATCAGTCCACCATCCATCAACACTTTCAACCATGTTTATGTCGGTAATCACCGCCACAAAAGGTTCTTCGGTAACGTTTTCTTGAGAGTTAGGACCACGATTTCGGAATCTGCAAAATCGAGCAATATGCCCACTCTTGCCACAAACAAAGCACGGTCCATTATCCTGAACTTGTTGATTTTGTGTTTGGTTATTTTCACCATTATTTTTCTTGGGAGGTCTACTATTATTTTTCTTTAATTTTTTCTTCTTAGGCTTCAAAGAAGTATTTTTGTGAGTTTCAAGATTAGCATTATTTGAAGTAATTAAATTTACCTTCGTTGTGATGTTGCTCTCTTCTTTTTGTAAAAGTGCATCTTGTCCCTTTGCCTCTTCATCATCGTACTTTTCCACTTTTTTACCCTTCCATCTTTTGAAATGAACTCATTGAACCGAAATGGCTTGTTAAGGTCTCACATCGTGACATCCGCGGTTTTTTCAATTGTAGACATTATTGGATCTCCTTAAAATTGTTAGTGAAAAATTACAAGATAATAAAATTACAAGATTACAATTGAAAATAAAAATGAAGAAATAAATCTCTTCAGGCTGAGGCGTGGATATCTCGCTCTCTTTAAGGAGATTCAAGTCAACTGCAGCAAATATTTTCACCAGTCCAGCAGTAGTCCTCTTTGACTTCTCCCCTCTAGGATACAACAGTCTAATCACAAAATATAACTCAACAACTCTGGACAAGAGTTGAGTCCAAAGCTCCACAAAAAGAACACCTCCCTTCAACTAATAAGAACTCTCTTTTTTTTTACTAACTTTTATGCACTCTATATTTTCTTGTGTGTTGTATGTCAAACAAATGAAGATCATCACTATTTATAGTAAAAGAAGTTTTCCTAGGAATAAATAGGAAGATAATGGGGTACTAAATAGTGAAAATAATGACCTTAGGAGTTACATATGTTATAAGGTATAATGGAGGAATAAAGAATGAAATCAAAGTGAAGGCAACCAATGCACTAACGTGCAAATGAAGAGCTGCACGACAACCATAACCTCAACGTTCACAAGAATATTTATCATCATGAATGATGGCAATTAAGCCTCACTGACAGTAGCTGAAATGTCACATTAAGAGTGAGGATTGTAACTCCTAAAATGCATGCTACATGCTCACCTCACATAGTAAGTATAGATACTGCCAAACGGACAAAATTATAATGCAAAGGTGAAAATTAATATAATAAAATATTAATATTAAAATGCTAACAAACCAATAGTACTTGTTTATAAAATACTACCATGAGATTCGTTCCCTAAGCTATAGATGGGTACACTAAAAGGCCAAGTTGAGTTTTCGCTTTCAGCACATCATTTTGTTCTGTTCTCTGAGAAATCATTGTGAATTGTCTGCCAGCCATGTAGTTTCGCAGTTGAGCATGTTTCAGTGAAAGTAATTGCATGCTGTATTGATTATTTGTACCTTAGTTACTATGAACCAGAAATTCCATTATAGGTATTGGTAATGTTTCATGATATTTAACAGATGAGTGACAATAAAGATGCTGAGAGAACTGAAGCCCAGCTGCTCGACAAATTTGATTATGCTTGGAATAAAGGAAGTAATGGTGTACGTCGCCACAATGATGTCTTCCGCAAGCTTGATGGCATTTCAAGAGAAACTCGTTTTCCTGGTTTCATCAGGAAGCTTCAATTGTCCTTTGGGAAACAAAAGGGCGTTAGAATCAAGGCGTGCGAGCCCCTTTTATTGGAGAATGGATTTGATTTTCATGATAGCTTCAAAAGCACCAACTTCCTTCCACAAATTTTGAAATTTGGGCGATCACAGCCAAAGATAGTTTCACTGAATTTTGGTGTAAATGGTGATCCAAATATTATTTGTGGCGTGGCTTTAGGTCATGGATCTGTTTGTATAAGGCCTCCAATAACAGGAAATAAAAGATGTGCTGAGCACAAGGGAATGAAGGTAAACAGTGTAAAGTCCAAGTTGATTGCAGAAGGAAATGAGAGCACAAGACCGTGTGTGAGTATAGGTGAGGAAAATGCTCCAATTTGTGGTTTTTTCTTGGATAGTGGTGCTCCTTGTGCAAGAATACCATTCCAAAGAAACAAAAGATGTATGGAGCACAAGGGACGGAGAAATCGAGGCTCCATTTCTCAGCCAATGACAGACAAAATTGGCCAGTGGACCCACAATCCTATACTGGAAAACAGGACTTCTTCTAGTAATGATTGTCAGCATATTTTATCTAGCAGAGCGGGTACACAAGACTCTCAAGATTTCTCCAGTTCTCTTATCCAGCAGAACTACAATGTCATATGTGGAGTTCATTTAAATGATGGTAGTTTCTGCACCAGGCAACCTGCAGTAGGAAGAAAACGGTGTGAAGGACATAAGGGTATGAGGGTTAAAGAGCCCATTTCTAAGCAATTAGGAGTTGAAATACCAAGCTTATTTGCAGGTCCAGTTGCCAAAATTAGCAGTGGAAAAAAGCATCTGAATATAGACATTCCATCAGTCAACCATTCTCCAACTTGTGGAGCAACATTGCGTAATGGTTCTTTTTGCAGAAGGAAACCTTCGGAAGGTAATAAAAGATGCTGGCAGCACAAAGGCAGGAAGAACTGAATAAACACTCCACAACCTGCATAATGTAGTTTTATCAGTCGTGGTTCACCCTTATGCAGTGGTTCCTATTGTAAAAGGTCACTGCACCAAAGGATGCAATATAGCGGTCAATGAAACTGGAATGAGGACCATAAGACGCCAGGGTACGAAGGTCAGAAGAGGGAGGATGCATGCACCTAATGGAATAGATGGGTATCCACAGGCTGTCTTAGACAACCAATTTGAAGTTGGTGTTGGCATCTTAAAGGCATGAGGGAGATGTTCAGATGTTTCAACTGGCGTGAGATATTAGCAGGTAGCATAATATGTGAGGACAGCAAGTCTTCAAATTTGTCATCCATGTGTGCTTCAAATAAAAATTATGGGAAATCTTCTAGTTAGTAGTATGTGTATATTTACAAAGGTAGTTTGCCGTGTGGCTTTGTTGTTCTGAAGACAAATTGTCCCTACGGTTTGGTTGTGCTTAACAACTTAACGTTTGTTGTTGTGAGATGAAGAAGTCAGACTGATTGATATCAGTGTCTGTAATCTAATAAAACTATACAGTTCGCCGCACTTCATTCATGTTCCTTCTGTTGTCTCTGTAAACTTGTCTTGAGACTTGAATAAGGAAGGTTGAATATTTATTTTTTTACATTTTGGATATCAGAAAATGTGGTAGTGACAAATTTCCGTATGTATAATACTGAAGTTTGGTAAAGTTAAATATACAGTTTCCTATCGCACCAACGCACCTAGTGAAGGCCGTCTACATGTGGATGCAGATCAAAGAATGGAGTGATGGCTAGACTTAGCTAGCGCTCACCAGCTACTTGTACTCTGCTATTCATCTCCCTCTTCACGTGAGGTCTCACTCTTGTTCCTTTTGGGAAAGAAACTTTGTTCTTCCACTCTCCTCAATGATCTTTTCTCAATATTCAGCCTTTCAGGGGTATGCTCTGAGATTTATACCTCATTCTGAAAGGCTTATCAAAGACAAATGCTAAACGGAAAAGGGTCAACTATACCATTGTATTATTAGAAATAATATAAATATACCTCTAGTTATAGTTTTGGTTCAAATATAACCACCCCCAATCAATTATAAGTTAGTACAAAATCGTCCTTCATTTTGACGGAGGGATGCATGATATGCTAAGAATCAATGCACTCATGTCATAGGGATTGAATAAAATTAATATTAGAGTGTTTCATGACAAGTCATCATATGATTCGTTTTTTTCATTGAACCTATTTATAGGATCTCTTGTCCTAGATTTGGTTTCCTTATATATGAATCAGAATTTATGAGCTTCAATTTCATCAATCCTTGATGTGCTTTAGACTCTTTATCTTGCTAAGCCCTTAGTTTATAAATCTGCAAGAGTATCACAAGTCTTAACACAATTAATATTAATGGTATAACAACAATCAATATGATCTCACAATATTGTGTTTTCTCCTCATGAGTTTGGATTTACCGTTGTAATAACAATTTTGTACTCTACCAATAATATTGGTGCTATCACAATTAATCAAAATTACAAAAAATTATTTCTCAAAATAAAGTGTTTGATATAGTAAAATCAATTCACTTTTTGACTAGTTGAAAGCTTAAATTTTCTTATTTCAACCTCCATAGTAGAGTAAGCAAATAATACAATTTGCTTTTCTCGTCTCCAACAAATAATACCAAATTTTCTCATCTAGTTTGTTTGTCCCTGCTAAGTGTTTTTACTACAAACGCAATATCAAGTAAAGTTGTTAGTCACATATATTATATTTTTATTAGGCTAGCAAATTCTTTTTGTTTTTGTCACACCATTTTTACCCAATTGAATCAAAAGGAGTTGCAAGACTCACAAAGTCAACAAAACTGTATTTCACAATGTTTTCAACATAATGTGAATTGACAAAGAAAATTTCATTACATGTTTTATGTTATTTTTCATTTCAAAAATGAAATTTTTCTCACCCAAACCATTTCATGCTAAATGGCTACTCAACATATTTTTCATAGTTTATTTATAACTCTCATGTTAGAGCCAAAAGTCATCACAATATATCCAAACAATAACATGTGATTTATTTCAAGATAAATATATGCACTTGTGATACTTTTTGTTAGAGCATTTCTCAAAAATGCAAAAACCACACTTTTCAAGACCATTTTTTTTTCATTTCAATAACCCCCACTATTTTAAGAATTTAAATGTCAGAGGCTTGCATTATGATGTACGTGAGGTAGCTGCCAGTTGCTCCAGTAGGTGTCACTTACCCTTATATTATATCTTATTTCTATTCTAAAACTGGAGACATTCAGACTTGTTCTTTCTTCGAAATTGTATTAATGTTTAGTGGCTATTATACAACATGATAGGTTCAATTAATCCCATCCGTATGAATTTTCGTAATAGGTTCATGTGCGATTCCCCAATTGGGGTGAAGTTTCTCTCTACCCTTGCTTCTTACATAATCTTTTTTAGGATAGGGATTACGAGTGTCCTATCTAGTGGATCCACATATAGCATATGACATGATACAGAGTTCTACCTTGGAAAGTAGACTCCCCCTTCTCGATGTGGGAGTTACATCGGATTCCATGTATAGCTCGCTTAGTCTATTGTCGGTTTGTAACACCCGAAAAACTAGTAGGTGAAACTAGAGCCTTACGTGAGAGTTTTAGAGTTTGATGTGTGGGTTAATATTGTAAAATGGTTTCCTAGACTTAGGATGAGGGGTTTAGGGGTTAAACATCAAGGTACGACCCCCCGAAGGACCAACCAAAGGTCCTTGAGTAGGACCCTAAAGTCTAATCCCCAAGATTGCCCAAATCTGCCCAAAAGTGTGAGCTACGGATGAGACCTACGGGGCGTAGGTCCATCCATTCCACGTGGGTCTAGCTCGTGGGGTCAAGACCTCAAAGTTGAGCTGCAGGTCATGACCTACAGACCTACAGGACGGCCAGTAGGCTCACCTACCCAGGCGTAGGTCATGCCTTCAATTCTTCCTGAGTCTCGGCAAAGGGAGGGGTAGTTTAGGTAATTCCTTTTGAGGTTAGTTTAGTGTAGGGTCATTTTATATTATTTTAGTAGACCTATATAAGGGTTATTAAGCTATTAACTATCCCTTTACACTTCATAAAATTACAGGACCCAAATCATAACCAACTTTCTCTCACTAAAACCTCCATTGGAGAAGAAGAAGAAGTCAAAGTCTAGGGTTCAAGGACTCATCTTTCCTACTCAAATTCGTGAGGAATCTTCATAAGGTATGGTAGTTTTTCATCTATGAGTAGCTTTCACCCATAGTGTCCCTCCAAAACTAGATTTCAAAACTCACAATTTCCCCTAAAAGCTAGGGTTTCACTCCAAGTCACAGATTACCTTTCAAAAATGATTTCAATGATTTAATTGCTTTATATTATGATCAAATTGATGAATTGCTACTGTTTTAAGATAGATTCTTCAAGAATCCATGAATTCCCTATTTTCCCCAAATTGGATCTTAAAGTGTGAGTATTATTATATGTTGGTCCAATTGAATAGATAATGGTTGTTTATGGTGTAATTACATGATTTTAGTATGACTATACATGTATTCTTGATTAACCTAAGATTCTAGGGTGAAATTGATATGGTTAATGTTATGCCATGAAAGAGGGGATTGAGGGTTTAGATGTGACCTTCTAAGATTGATGAACTTCCTTATGAATTGCTTGAGGTTAGAGCACCTAGATATGAATTGACTAGATTAGGGCTTATATGATGGATCATGGTTGAGTAGTATTGGGATTGAGTTCATATGATGCTATGTAACTATAATTGGTTAAGAATGAAGCATGTGGTTAGATTACCTTGAGAATTAGGTATACATGATGATCATGTGAGGTATTGCTTGAGAGTAAGGTTTGTAGTATGAAGATGAATTCTAGGGCTTTAAAGGTAAAAGCTAATATGAATGAGCTATGAATGTTGAAGCTTTAAGAAGGAAGCTCCTATGTATGTTGAATTGTATATAGCATTATTGTGGAAGGACTTTACCCACATGACCAATAATATGAGTACATGAGTTTATGCATGTAATGAATGATTTTCTTGAGTTATGATCATATCCATGTCTAATGTAGTGAATGCTAGATGTGTTGACTTAATATGATCCATGGTCCTTGAATGCAAGATATGAGGGTTATGCATGATTATGATATTATGTGCATGTTTTATGAACACTTTGAGAGTGAAGTGTTTATGATGATAATGTTGTTGTTGTGTCATTGAAAGGACAATCACACACACACCCAATGCATGAACATGACTATGGTGTGACTAAGGTGTTGTTGAAAGGCTATTTCTCATATTCACCCTTACACATGACTATGCATGAAATGTTTATGACTCTTATGATTTTGTTGTGTTGATTGAAAGGCTATTCTCATGAACACACTATGAACATGATGTGAAAGGTTTACTCACATATTAATGATTCTAAGGTTGAAAGGCCATTCTCACCTATTGAATCTATGAGTTATGTCATGATATCATGTTGGATTGATTGTTAGTGCATTCTTCCATAAACATGAACTTAAGTCAAAACTTAACACGAACTTAAAGGGAATTATGCCTAGCACCGAGTGGGTATGAATATGAGATGAAAGCTTTTACGCCAGTTAGTTCGGCTTCCCAAATGAAATATTTTATCAGTTAGTCAAGCTTTCTAAATGGGTTTCTTTTACGCCAGTCAGTCCGGGTTCCAAAAACAGTTATCTCATGAGATGGAAACCTTTTACCTCAGTTAGTCTAGATTTCTAGTAGCAATCTCCTTATCCCATAACTATCTGCCCACATAGGTCTTTAGCTAGTGGATCTACCAAAGCTAATAAACTTCAGTTCTACCTTAGGCAAGTAGGACACCTTTTTTCGGTGTGGGGCAGTACACCGGATTCCATGTAGCTCACATGGTCTATGTCGGTTAAGGTTATTTCCCTCTATGAACAAGAACATGAGTTATGTACTATGGTTCCTCAAGAGGTTCTACTTAGTGTGAGTAGGGGTATGGGACTTCATTCATGCATTGCACAAGTAGGCTTTGAGAGTGGTCGTGGTATGTTTCTCTTATGATATGATGATTTATGAGTTAATGCATGCTTTATATGAATTATGAACATGAACATGAACTATACTTATAACTTCTCAAGGAGCTCTACTTAGTGTGAGTGGGGGTATAGGACTTCATTCATGCATTGCACAAGTAGGCTTTGAAAGGGGTTATTGTGTGGTTTTCTTATGCTATGAAGATATATGAATTTATGTATGTATGATATGGATTGTTGCTAAGAGTGACTTTCCTTGTTATAAGCTATGAACATGAATGTTTCCTTGTCTATGAGTATTAACTATGGATGAGATCAAAGCATGATAAGTATGAGCATGGTGGCCTAAAAGTGGTACTTAGTGTAGATGGGATTATGGGATCTTATCTATGCATTGCTCAAGTATAACTTAGGGTTACTTTTGTGATGGTTCTATTATGATGAGATGATCTGGGTATTTAACTATGTATGTGAACTATGTCTTATGATGATTGGGGTATGCATTATGTTTATGTTGGAGGCTATGCTTGTGATTATGTTGATATCCTTTATGCTATGATGAATTGTACATGAGTTGTCTTATGAGTTACATTCCCGAATTATTTCAAAGATGATGTTCAAAATTGGCATGTAGCATGGTTTCAACTAAAATGTCCCTTTTAGCATGTTTTAAGGATTTTTATGCATGGCTATCATACTTGGTGCATTTTTGTACTAACCATATTTCTACATTTTCTATAAGTGTAGGGCCTGGTCGTTGAGGTGTGCTTCTTCTATTGATCAAAGCTTGGATTGATTCTCTCCACGCTCTTGGTGAGTCCTCATAGTTCGAGGACGGAAGTTATTCATTTCTAGTGTCTTTCTTACGTTCTCTTTTGAGACTATGTTGTAAAGTGTTGTGACCCTTATTGATACTCGATTGTATTAGATGGTTATTGAGACAATGTCTAGACTTCCATTTGATTTCATGAAAAGACTTCGATTGTAAAAAGTTTTAAATTCCGCATCATTTCTATATATCTTATGTCATGATATACTAAGGTCTTGTATGAGACCCCTTCGGGGTCGAGTACGCCGTGTTACATCTAGGGAGTACACCTGGGTCGTGACACGGTTAAAGCTTATATCCCACAAAATGAATTAAGTTACTTTCGATATGTTTTATGAAGCTCCCTTATGATTTCAAGATGTATTGACCATGTTCATAATTATGATTCTCTTTAAAGGTTTCTACTATATTTAGCTTGGTCATGCACATCATGTTTTCGATTATGTCCCGTTATGATCCTGATTTACATTTTTATGCATATCCTTCACACATAGTACACTCCATGTACTAATTCATATTTGTGCCTACATTGTTTCCCTAATATAGGGCTTGACAATTTCTCTCCCTATGTTCATGGCTAGTTCGCACCTAGAGATTTCAAGACTTGGTGAGTCCTCATACTCCGAGGACCATGTCACCTTTATTTCTTTTCTTATGTTTTTATGTTTCAGTACACCTGGGTCGTTGATTCTAGGGAAAGGATGAGTAAGTTTGTGTCGAGCAAAATTTTCAAAGAATGTCATACCGCCATGTTGATCAAGGAGATGGATATTTCTCGTTTGATGATACATGCCCAACAAGTTCAGAAGGAAAAGCTCAAGGAAAGGGCAAAAGAGTCTAAGAGGGCAAGGACTAGTGATAGTGACTTTTCTCATTCTAAGTCTGGTGGACAAGGGCGTCCTCATTCTGGTGAAAGTTTTCAAGTCAAGGTTCCTCTAATGATCCGGCTCATAAGTTCAATAAGGATTGGGTGTCTAACTCTAAACCTCAAGGAGATGGTGGAAATGGGTCTTCTATCCCCACTTGCCCTAGGTGTGGCAAGAAACATGACGACAAATGCTTAGCTGGTACAGATGGTTGCTTTTGTTATGGGAAGAGTGGTCACAAGGTGAAAGATTGCCCATTGCAAGCTAGCAAGGGTAAAGATGGTAGGAAAGCTCAACCTAGTAGTTCCAGCTCGGGTGCTCTGAAGCAAAATAGATTTTATGCTCTTCAGACTCGACAAGATCATGAGGGTTCTCCATATGTGGTGATCGTTATGTTGAAAGTCTTTCATCTTAATGTTTATCCTTTACTTGATCCAGGTGCTACCTTATCGTTTGTTTTTCCTTATGTGGCCATGAGATTTGATGTTGGTTCAAAAATTCTTTCTAATCCCTTTCATGTTTGTACTCCCATGGGTGGTGCTATTGTGGCTAAGAGAGTCTATAAAAATCGTTCTATTTTTGTTTCTTATAGAGTCACTCATGTTGATCTTGTAGAACTTGATATGTTAGATTTTGATGTTATTCTTGGGATGGATTGGCTTCATGCATGTTATGCTTCTATAGTTTGTAGGACTTGATTGGTCACTTTTAAGATTCCGAATGAATTTATCATGTAATGGGAAGGAGGAAATTGTGTTCTCAAAGTCATTTTGTATCTTGCCTAAAAGCAAGGAAATTGACTTCTAAGGGTTGCATTTATCATCTTGTTCGGATTACAGATATAAATTCCAAAACCCCTACTCTTGAGTCAATTTTTATTGTAAATGAATTTTCAGAAGTGTTTCCCGATGATCTTTCCAGTATTCCTCTCGAAAGGGAAATAAACTTCGATATTGACCTTCTCTGAGATCTGCACCCTATCTCTATTTCTCCTTATCGGATGGCCCCAACAGAGCTTAAAGAGATAAAGGACCAATTGAAAGAAGGACTTGTTGGATAAGGATTTTATAAGACCGAATATCACTCCATAGGATGCTCCTGTGTTGCTTTTCCGAAAGAAGGATGGTACTCTCCGAATGAGTATTGACTATCGACAATTGAATAAGGTTACTATTAAGAATAAGTATCCTATTCCAAGGATTGATGATTTTTTTTTATCAACTCCAAGGAGAAAGTTACTCCTATAAGATTGACCACCGGTCAGGTTATCACTAATTGAGGGTGAAGGAGAATGACATTTAGAACTCTGTATGGTCATTATGAGTGTTTGGTGATGTCATTCGGTTTGACTAATGCCCCGACTTCATTTATGGATTAGATGAATGGGGTATTTACGCAATATCTTGACATGTTTGTTATTGTGTTTATCGCTGATATCTTGACATGTTTGTTATTGTGTTTATCGATGATATCTTGATTTACTCACGGAGTGAAGATGAGCATGTTGAGCATTGTGTTACAAATTCTCAAAGTCAAAATAAAATTTGTAAATTATTAAAATATTTAGAAAAATTGCAAACTTTTAAAAAAAGAAGAACTGAAAAATACTAAATATCAAATTTTACTACTACTTTTTACGATTTTTAAAGTTTCAAATTTTAGTAATAGTTGACTACGTGTGTGATTCCTTTTTGTGTGGGAAGTTATCATATTTTTAATCTAAAACCTTTTAATTATATTTCCACAACCCCTCCTTATATATAGCAAATCAAATGCATATAATAATATTATTATAATAATTATTATAATAATATTTTCTATTATTATTATTATTATTATTATTATTATTATCTTCTATCTATATATAATAGGAGAAATAAAAAATGTCATGTGTCAGCACCATAAGAAACAAAATTTCAAAATTATTAAAATTAATTTAAAGTTTTAAAATTTTAAAATAAAAAATAAAAATTGCAAACACTAAAAATAAAAGAAACGGAAAAGGGCCAAAAATACCACTAGACAATTCGAAAAGGTTTACAAATACCCCCATTCACCTATTGGGTTAAAAATGCCCTCTGTCCACCGTTTTTTATCCACAATTACCCTTAAAACTAACAACCTTTTATTTTTATTTTTTTATTATTAATTATTACGTGGCATCTTTCTATTGGATGAATTTAAATTCCAATCCACTAATTTTTTTGTACCCAACCAACCGATATCCACATTCTTTGACCCAAACCCAATGAAATTTTTTAACAAAAATAATAGATTTGATCATCTCTTCTCTCCCCCTTAAACCTAATGCTCTATTTTTTCCCGCTTTTCTTATTCAACAATTTCAAGATAAAATTAATGATTGGATCAATTAGTATTTAAATTTGAAATGGACATATTGATATTTGAATTTGATCATATCAATTAGAAATAAAAAGTTCTTCTTGATTGTATTTGAATTTGTACTTTCTTGTTTCTTCCTTTTGGTTCACACTCATGTAAAAAGATTCAATTTTTCAAGGGGAAGTTGCACTAAATAGCTCTTCTTGTGTAACACTCCAAAAACTAATAGGCTAAACTAGAGCTTGATGTTAGGGTTAGAGCCTTGAATGTACCTCCCTGTACCTTAAAATAAATGTTTACATGTTAGAACGTCAAGGTTCAAATCCCAAGGACCAACCATGGGTCCTTGAGGAGGACCCTAAGGAGGTTGCCTGTGGAGTGACCCACGAGGGCAACTCACGCCCCGTAGGTCCTCCCACGCCTCGTGGGTTAGGGGTCGTAGGTCAAGGCCCAAGAACCAGTCTCAGAACCTTGACCCACAGTTCAACAACACCCCACGTGGGTCCATCCACGGATAGTGGTCGTGTGGTCGAGGGTGAGGCCTGGAACTACCATTTGGCAGGTACACTTAGGGGCATTATGGGGTTTTACGGTTTTCATTAATATTAAGTGACGTCGTTTTGTATTAATTTAGACTAGCTATATATTGATTTAAGACCCCTAAATTTAGTCATCTTCCTCATAATTCCAAAATCCCAAATCAAAATCAACTTTTCCCCAAAACTCTCTCTCTCTTAAACTCCAAGGAAGAAGAAGAAGAAAGTTGAAGCTAGGGTTTGAAGGAGCAAGCTTTTATACTCAATTAATTTGGAGATTCGTATATAAGGTATGTTAGTCCGTCATCCATGTATAGTATTCATCCATGGAGTTCCTCCAAACTTAATTTCAAAGATAGTAATTCCCCCAAAATCTAGGGTTTTACTCCAAGTCATGGATTCCTTTCAAAAATATTTTTATTGAATAAATTACCTTATATTATGATTTAATTGATGATTTATTATGGTTTTATGATGAAATCTCCCAAGAATCCATGAAATCCCTATATTCCCAATTTATGACCTTGTGATGTGGGTGAATTGTAGAAAGAAGAGTATTATGAGATTATGCTTATAGTAATTGAACTAATTCAATTATGTTCTTATCCATGTCTAATGTAGTAATTCTAGATGTGTTGATTGAATATGATCTATGGTCCTTGTCGCATCCCTATTTCGAACCGGCTGAAACAGTTCACAACATAGTATGGCTGACACTCTGATTTTTAAAAAAAAATTATTTTTTGTGTTAGAGTCGCCACCTAAATTTTAAGGAAAATATTAGGAAAACCATTTTTTAAATATGTGAATGTAAACTTTGTTTTAATATGCGAAACCAGTGAGATTCTGAGTAAGGATTTTGGTTACTCGAGGGGAAGGTATTAAGCATCCCTCATAGCCTATTCGAAGATAGTCCTTAAACTCAATTTAGAAAAACATAATTAGGAAAAACCTGTTTATTTATTTGCTTTAAAATTAATGGTAAGTAAATTTTTCAAGAAAAAGAGTAAAATACAAGGTATGACATATATATGTCAATTAAATAAAATTAATAGTAGTATGTTTATCATATGGTAAAATAAATAAATGTACTAAAAATATATGACAATTTTATATGTTGAAAAGTATAGATGTGTATCCAAAATAAATGTTGAGTTTAAATGATATGAAAATTTGTGGTCTTATTTATATATAGAATTAAGGCGTGAAAGAAAATAAAATAAAATGAGATAGTATACGGGTGCAAATATGTAGTAAAATAATGTGTATATCAAAGTGTAGGGATTTATAAATTATAAGAAAAATAAGTAACATTTGCAAAGTGATAGTAGATATGAGAAAAATAATATGAAATGTAACAAAATAATAAGTTACGTATAGAGGAAACTAAAATATAGAATTTGTACCTTTTGCGTATGACATCTATATGTATGTACCTTGTATTTTGAACCTGTTGGCACATCTAAAATCTTGAAATAACGTGTTAAGAAATTAAAATGTTTTAGCAATATTTGATTTGAAAAGTGATAATAGTAAATATATTTTCGAAAAGGGGTGATGTAAAAAAAAATATAAAATGGGCCTAACTATTGGGACTTATTCTATAGTTATATTTATTATTATTATTTTTTGTTAAAAATATATGGGCCTACTTTCTTACTTGTTTTCTAAAAGAATATTTCTAAAACGGTAATAACTTTAGCCTTACGTATTTCTAAAGGTAATAAATTTAATCTTTAAACTAGTTTTAAAATCATTTGGGAGTTTCAAATGAAAAGTTTTCCTTAACATAAAGGCCTATGTGAGTGTTGATAAGTAAAACTATTAAATATTTTGGTCCTTTTTTTTAATAACGTTTCTTCTTTCTTTTGCAAGTAGTATTTTCAAACACTTTTAGACTCAAACTACTGCATTTTTAAACTCTTAAAGTAATGATTAGATAAAAAAAATATATATCTTTAGGTACTAAAATTGGTATTTAACTAAGAAAGAGAACTACATTTTTTACACTAAAATCTGCTCAATAAGGCTGTTAAGAGGTGCAGTGTTTTAACTTCCAAAACCAACAATTTTTCAAGTAAAAATCGGCACTTTTGAACCTAAAAATCTGCATTCATTAAGTTCCTAAAATATATTTTTTAACTCTTATTAAAAATTCTTAAATGAATACATTCTAATTTATTTTTTTAAAAAAAAATGTATTCTCAAGTTCACTCTTTCTGAAAGGTCAAGTTCTTGTAACAAAAATATGTTATGTAACAAATGAAAATTAAGTTAGAAAGCGTTGTCCTAAGCCAAATGGTCATATAAAGTCCAATATATGGAGGGATGGGAGATGAACAACTACGTCTTACTATCATTCTTAGTTGGTTTCTATAAACCCAAAAATAAAGAAAGCATAAATATAATATAAAACATTAATATGGAAATGTTAGTCAAAATAGCAACACATATATGTATGTATAAACACGTGAAACTTTGACGTGAGAAGGAAGTATGGACACTATTGACGCGATAAAGGCAGCTAGACACAGGCTGATAATGTATCGATGAGCACAAATCTGATTTGGGACAGATGAATGGAGTCGTATCACAACTCCAAATGCGCTCCCGAGTGTACATGTACAAAAGAATAAGATAAAAAAAAGAATTAGCAAACAGTATTAGCACATGTGGTTTCGTAAAGAAAGGGATAAGTGAAGGATACTATAAATTATCCTACCAGGTATTTAGACAAAGCTACAGTAAACTTGAAGCTATCTAATTCATACAAAAAAAAAAAATAGATGTGTACCAACTGAAACGTGTAGCAATAGCCTGGGAACTTAGGGATACAAAGCATCATAAAAAAAATCTTTGAACTTGTTAGCACTTGTAGAACTCAATAATGAAATTAACAGTCATTCCTTGCTAGTTCCTATTACTATAAAATTCCGAGGTGTCCTATTTATTTTCGGATACAGAAAGAGGGAAAATTCAAAATCAGCTTGTAGGCAGATTTTTCAGCAAGTAGTTAACACTTTAGGATTAAAAATAATAATCAAACAACCATCAAATGTCTGTTATATAATCAAGGTAGGTTTTGTCTAAACTTCTATGAAAGTGATGTCTTCCTACCTGCATTTGGCATTTAAAAAAAACACACACACACACACTCAAAATGTGACTGCCATGAATAGATATCCTAATTCATATCAACTATTCTATATTCTTAAATTTGATAATCACACAAGCTATAATAAAAGAGCATAGTGTAAGTTCAGCCAAGTTAATCACCCAAAAAAAAGAACAAAACATAAACTGAAAAGTGCTAAGAGCATTTAAATACGGAGAATAATGACCTGACTAACAATACTATGAAGCAAGGGCAAAAATATTCACCAGAAAAAGATGAAACAATGTCAAAAAATGATTATACTAGAGTATTAATTGAATCAATTAGTTCATGTGTGCCTTGACAATGTCTAATAAACATTCATTACAAGCCAACAACCCCCACATTATACTTAGAGAGTCAAAATAGAGAAGAAAGAATTTCACATATTAAATATCAACGATGGAAATAAACAGAGAGGAGGGGACTTTGCGTTGGTCTCTTTACAGAGAACTTTAACAGAAGACAAAAGTTACGTTAACAAGACTTCAAAATATCAAATATGCTTATCCACCATCTTGTTAAATTCAACACAACCAAAAATAAGCATACATGTATTTACCTACTATAAACTTGCATCCACAGATTAGTTAGATCGACAGAAGGTGCAGCAATTCCCATATCTCAAGTTCACATATGTAATTGTTATGTCGTTGATTGAGTTCTAACAACACTAAGGAAAACAAATACTAAAAGAGTTCTTCTTAACAAAAATGAGGCAACAAGGGCAAGTTTATAGAATTATTCTTAAATGAGAATAAATTTTAAGTTGATGAACATTTTATGAACATATTAAAGCAGCTTTTTTTTTGTTGGTAAAACTAAGAAAAAGAACTTGAAGGAGACGAATGTTTCAACACTATTTTTTAGCTAGAACTATCGTTTACAGAGAGTGGCTTGTAGGGGAACAAGAGTCCTACAACGATGTCAATGGAGCAGTAAACATAGCATCAACATTTAGCAAGAATAGAGTATGTTATGAGGAAACTACCATCCGCAAAAGGTCAACTTATGAGATGAAATTAATCTCATACTATAAATGAACCTGCAGCCATATTTAAAGAAAAGGGATTTTTTTTAACAAAAGCTTGGTTACACTTAAAGAAGTAAACAAAGTTTTAGAATCGACACTCCTCAAATTTTAAGCGAAATTGAACTCTCGAAATAACAAGATAATGTAGGGAATTTCTAAGATGTAACACATCGGCCTAAACTTGAATGACACTTAGCAACAGAGAACAACATAAATCAGACTAAATGTCTTATAAAATCGTGTTACAGAACTTGAAAGCAACAATATGGCATGTCTTATGCTTTCTAAGCTGATTCTAACACGAGTTTACATTAACGATAGGAGCAAATAAAATACAAGAGTAACACGGACAACATTCAAGTTATGATTCAAACCAACAGTGATGAAAATAGAGCTACACAGTTAGAACACTCAAAATGGAGACTAAGTGAACATCAACCATTGCAAGTAAAGCAAAGCATAGATTCGGCTAGTTATATGGACACAAATTCAAGTCAATGAATATAATGATCAACACATAACATTCAAACAACTCCACTGATGCTTGACTTATGCCTACTGCCCAGAGATATACAAAATGAAATTAAGGTAAGGGTTAAAACAGGGGAATAAGATATACGTAACAATAGATTCTATATCAAATGTCAACACATAACACGCCGCATCGAATAAAAGAATATAATAGGAGACGAAATTACCTTTCTTGGAGCAGCAAACTAAAGCTTTGACGTCAAAAGATTTCGAACTCAAACTTCAACTCGAAGAACACTAAAACAGTCCCGTTGGATTGTTGTTGGATCTCTTTTTTTTCAATCGATTCTTGGATGTTTTTAACTGATTTCCGGATCCTTTCTTTTTCTATCCTTACAAGGAACCAAATGGCTCCTTTTTATAGCCAAAATCGCAACCTCGAGAATTCAAATTTTGAGTTCTTGAAAAGCCAAAATGGGAGGACTAATGATGAAAGGGGAGAAAAATCCCCCAAGAATCGCCTTTTCAGGCGGATTTGAAAACATTGAGTGACTGATAGGGCATTTTTTCCAACGACCAGAGCCATTCTGACGAATGGGGGAGCACGTGAGGGAGGTGATGGAGAGGAGCCTGGAGCGTCCAATTTTCTGGAAAAAGGAAGATGTTGAGGTGATATTTGGGGAAGATGAAAGGGGAGGGTGGCTAATGGAGAAGACGTTCTGTCTGGGAAGAAGAACGTGATTTTTGGGGAAAAACAGAGTATAGGGTGGTGGTGGTAGAGTAGGGGTCTTTGGTTATTTTGGGCCCTGATCATTTGATCGGACAGTCAAATATTAATTAAGAGTTAAATAAATAAATAAATATATATATATATATATATATAATATAGAAAAATGCTGAATTAAATTGGGGCCCTTAGATCAAATCGAACGGTTGAGATTAAATCTGAAAAAAACACAATCCATGTGCTTCTTATGTGGCACGGGTGAATTGACCGAATTAAAATTACTTGGATTGCCAAATTTGCTCTAATTAACTCTATTTAAATTATAACCTCTTCTTTATTAAATAGACATAGTTTATTAAATTAATAATAATAATTTTGCAAGACTAGCTTATTTGTTAAAATTAGTGATTCTAAAAATAAAATTAATATAAATTAGCAACTCATTAATTAATTAAGTCTTCCTAATTTTGAAAAAATGTCGAAAAATATTTATCGCTATAATAGACTATATTTAATTAGAAAGATCGAGTTAACCCTTAAAAATAAATAAATTATTTGACGTGAAATTTAAAAGTGAGAAAGTAAGTGGTAATATTTATATAATAATTTTTTTTTATAAAAAATAGTATTTATAAAATAAATTTATCAAATAAAATAAATAATTAAAAATATTTTTTTGTTATTCCTACAAATATTCATAGCATATATATATATATATATATATATTTATTATTATTATTATTATTAAAACTTTAGTTAAACAAATGTGGGAAGCCAAAATTGGGTGTCAACACTCCTTGAAGGGAAAATTATGAGAATTATGAGGGTTATGTATATTTCTTTAAGAAAACTTTGAGATTAAAGTGATATGATTATGATCTAGTTGTGGTGTTGTTGGAGGTTATCCTTATGTACACACTTATGTATAAATATGATATGATGTGAAAGGTGTTCTCACAATATGATGATTCTAAGGTTGAAAGGCTATTCTCCCCTATTGAATCTATGAGCTATAGTATGAACTATGTTGGATTGAGTGTCAAGACATTCTTCCATGTGTATGAATTTAAGTCAATACTTAATATGTAATCTATGGGAATTAATTCTTAGCACCGAGTGGATATGAATATGAGATGGAAGCTTATATGATAGTTGAGTCTGGTTTCCCATTGAAAGCTTTTACACTAGTTGAGTCTGGCTTTCCAAATGGGTTTCTTCTACCTTAGTTGAGTCCGGGTTCCCGAAGTATGTATCTCATGAGATGGAAACCTTATACCTTAGTTGAGTCTGGGTTTCTAGAAGCAATCTCCTTATCCAATAAACTCTATGCCCACATAGGTAGTTAGCTAGTGGATCCACCTAAGCTAAGAGTATGGTTCTACCTTAGGCTAGTAGGACAACCCCTTTTCGGTGTGGGGTAAACACCAGATTACATGGTAAGCTCACATGGTCTTTGTCGTTTAAGGCTTATTCCCCTTTATGATAGTATGAACAAGAATATGAATTATGAATTATAGTTACTCAAAAAGCTTTACTTAGTATGGGTGGGATTATGTGATCTTATTCATGCATTGCACTAGTATGCTTTGAGGGTATGTATGATGTGTTCCTCTTATGATATGATGATCTATGAGTTGGTTATGCTTATGACTTATGTTTTTCCATTATCTTCAAAATGATGCTTTAACTTAGTAAATTGCATGCATTCAACTAAAATGTCCCTTTTAGCATGTTTTCATGATTTTATGCATGGCTATCATGCTTATTGCATTTTTGTACTAACACATATTTTCCTACATTTTCCCTAAATGTAAGGTCCCGTTCTAAATGTGGTCCCCATTGTGGCTAGAGCTTGGATTTTATCATTTCTCCTTGCTTGTTGGTTAGTCCTCATTATTTGAGGACGGATATTTTCCTTTATTAGTTTCATTCTTGTATTTTACTTTCAGATTATATTGTATGAGCTATGACCCTATTTTTATTCAAGTATTGTAATAGATGGCTAATGGAGACAAGTCTATACTTCCGCGCTCCTTTATGAAAATTTTGGACTTGAAATATGTTTTTACTCTTTATTGTTGTATGCTTATGTTATGATATGATAAATGGCTTACATGGAGCCTTTCGAGGTTCTATGTGCCTTGTTATGTCTAGGGGTACCCTTAGGTCGTGACAAACTTGGTATCAGAGTACAAGGTTTAGAATGATTCTAGGATAATGTCTCATAAGCCATGTCTAGTAGAGTCGTGTTCATAAGTGTGAAGCGCGCCACATTTATGAGTGAGAGGCTATAAGATGTTTAAGAAACCTCACTTCTTTCATTACTCTTGAGTCATGCCTTAGAGTTTTACTCTTCTAATCCTTCTCTTATGTCTTCAGGATATGAATATACGAAGGGCTAACACAAGAAGAATGGAGGGTGACAATGTGAATTAAGGAGATCCTCCTCAAGCTAATCAAGTTCCAGGTGATCTCGTGGTTGAGAATGTGACCCATGCGAAGTTTAGGTCTACTATCCAAATGTTGGCTCAAGTTGTGACGGCTCAAGCCAATAGAGAAGTTGTAGCTCCGATGAATCCTAATGTGAATTCGACTTTTTGCTAGAATGAACCCTCCCGAATTTCAGGGCTCTAAAGTGGAAGAGGATCCCAAAGGTTTATCGATGAGGTTTATAAAATTCTTGTTATTATGGGTGTGTCTTCACAAGAGAAAGCGGAGTTAGCCGCCTACCAACTAAAAGATGTTGCCCAAGTATGGTATGATCTATCGAAGAGGGGAAAACTCGTAGGAACGGTCCCGATTAAGTGGGAAACGTTCAAATCGACAGAGTTGAGGGAAGATAAGGTGGAAGAATTCATTAATCTTAGGCAAGGTAGCATGAGTGTCAAGGAGTATGCCTTGAAATTTACCCAACTATCCAAGTATTCTCCATCTATGGTGGAAGATTCGAGGGATGAGATGAGTAGATTTTTGACGGGTGTGTCCGACTTGGTTGAGAAAGAATTTCATACGACAATGCTCCATCATGACATGGATATATCAAGGCTTATGGTGTACGCTCAACAAATTGTGGAGTCAAAACTCAAGAAAAAGAATAGGGAGGTGAAAAGAGCTAGAACCTGTGATGGGAACTTCTCCAATGCTAGGTCCGATGGACAAGGTTGATCAAGGTTCAAACAAAGGTTCACCAACCAAGGCTCCTCTAGTGCTCCAAGGGTTAACATGAATAGGGTTTCCAACCCTAAACCTCAAGGAGGTAATAGTGGTGGTTCTTATGTTGCTAGGCCTAATTGTGCAAAATGTGGTAGAAAGCATGATGGCAAGTGCCTTGTTGGTACCGATGGGTGTTTTAGTTGTGGGAAGGTTTGCCACAAGATGAGAGATTGTCCAATGCTCAAGGTTAAGGGAAGGGAAGATAAACAAGCTTCTCCAGGCGGTTCAAACTCCAATGCCCAAAAGCAAAACCGGTTCTATGCTCTTCAATCCCGAGGTGACCAAGAGAGCTCCCCGGATGTGGTGACCGGTATGTTAAAAGTATTTTCTATTAATGTATATGTCTTGTTAGATCCCGGTGCTACTTTGTCATTTGTGACACCTTTTGTGGCCATGAAGTTTGAAATACTCCCGAAAGTATTAGTAGAACCGTTTTTGGTCTCTACCCTGGTTGGTGACTCGGTGGTGGCTAAAAGAGTCTATAGAATTTGTCCCATTTCCTTGTCCCATAGAGTTACTTTGGTGGATTTGGTAGAGTTAGATATGCTAGACTTTGATGTGATTTTGGGTATGGATTGGTTGCATTCATGTTATGCCTCTATCAATTGTAAGACTTGGGTGGTTAGATTCTAATTTCCAAATGTGCCTATCTTTGAGTGGAGGGAGGGGGGATTCTATCCCTAGAGGTCAATTTGTTTCTTGTCTTAAAGCTAGGAAGATGATCTCCGAAGGGTGTATTTACCATCTTGTTAGGGTGATGGATGTTGAGTCTAAAACCGCTTCTTTAGAGTCTGTTCCGGTAGTGAATGAGTTTTCGGAAGTTTTCCCTAATGATTTTCCCGGTATTCCTCCCTAGCGGGAAATAGATTTTGGTATTGACCTTTTACCGGATATGCAACCTATCTCCATTCCTCCTTATAGAATGTCTCCGGTCGAGTTGAAAGAGTTAAAAGATCAACTAAAGGATTTGTTAGACAAGGGTTTTGTCCAACCGAGTATCTCTCCATGGGGTGATCCGGTGTTGTTTGTTAGAAAGAAGGATGGGTCTCTTAGAATGTGCATTGATTATCGTCAATTGAATAAAGTGACCATAAAGAATAAGTATTCCCTTCCGAGAATTGATGATTTGTTTGACCACCTTCAAGGGGCAAGCTATTTTTCGAAGATTGACCTTCGTTCGGGTTATCACCAATTGAGGGTGAGAGGGGTCGATATTCCAATGACGGCCTTTAGAACCCGGTATGGTCACTATGAATTTATGGTTATGTCATTTGGGTTGACAAATGCTTTGGCGGCATTTATGGATTTGATGAATAGAGTGTTTAGGCAATACCTAGACATGCTTGTGATTGTGTTTATCGATGATAACTTGATCTATTCAAAGAGTGAGAATGAACATGTGGACCATTTGAGAATTGTGTTGCATGTTCTTAAGGACCAACAACTTTTTGCAAAGTTTAGCAAGTGTGAGTTTTGGTTGAGGGTCGTAGCTTTCCTTGGTCATATTGTGTCAAGAAAGGATATTTAGGTAGATCCTAAGAAGATGGATGCGGTTAAGATTTGGCCTAGACCTCTAAATCCTTCCGACATTATAAGATTTTTGGGTTTGGCCGGTTACTATAGGAGGTTTGTTGAGGGGTTTTTCTCCATTGCTTCTCCATTAACGGCTTTGACTCAAAAGAAAGCTAAGTTGGAGTGGTCGGAGGCTTGTGAGAAAAGATTCCAAAAGTTGAAAAATAGACTCACATCCGCTCCGGTGTTGACCTTACCGGAAGGTATGTATGGTTTTGTGGTATATTGTGATGCCTCTAAAGTGGGGTTGGGATGTGTCCTCATGCAAAATGGTAAAGTGATTGTCTATGCTTCAAGACAACTTAAAGTACATGAGAAAAATTATCCTTCCCGTGATCTTGAATTAGCGGCGGTGGTATTTGCCTTGAAAATATGGAGACATTACTTGTATGGGGTCCATGTGGATGTTTTCACCGATCACGAGAGTCTTCAATATGTGTTTAGTCAAAAGGACTTGAATCTTCGTCAACGAAGGTGGTTAGAACTTTTGAAGGATTATTATATGAGTGTCCTTTCTCACCCCAACAAAGCTAATGTAGTAGCACATGCACTTAGTAGATAGTCCATGGGTAGTGTGGCTCATGTAGAGGATGAAAAGATCGTGAGGTACATAGATTTGCCCGACTAGGTGTCCAGTTAGTGGATTCAACCAAGGGTGGTGTCATGGTCCATAATGGTTTCGAATCGTCCTTTATGATAGATGTGAAGTCTAAACAAGACCTTGATCCTATATTAGTTGAATTGAAAGAGTCAGTACTCAAGAAGTCCATTGAGGCTTTCTCCCAAGGGGGGGATGGGGTGCTTAGGTACCGAGGTCGGTTATGTGTTCCGGATGTTCATGGTTTGAGGGAACGAATTTTAGAAGAGGCTCATAGTTCTCGGTATTCTATTCATCCGGGAGCCACCAGGATGTACCGTGATCTACGGGAAGTCTATGGGTGGAATGGTATGAAGAGAGATATTGAGGGATTTGTAGCCAAATGTCCTAATTGTAAACAAGTTAAGGTTGAGCATCCAAGGCCGGGAGGCTTGTCCCAAAATATAAGTATTCCCACTTGGAAGTGGGAAGATGTAAATATGGACTTTATTGTGGGTTTACCTCGCACTCGAAGGCAACATGATTCTATTTGGGTCATTATAGATAAGATGACAAAATGAGCCCACTTTATTCTCGTCAAGGTTTCTCATTTAGCAGAAGACTATGCCAAGTTGTATATAAGAGAGATAGTGAAGTTTAATGAGGTTCCTTTATCTATTATTTTGGATCGGGGTACTCAATTTACTTCACACTTTTGGAAGTCATTCCAAAAAAGGCTTGGTACTAAGGTTAAGCTTAGCACGACTTTTCATCCCCAAACCGATGGGCAAGCGGAGCGTACCATCCAAACATTAGAAGATATGTTAAGGGCATGTGTTATAGATTTCAACAGTAATTGGGATGACCACTTGCCATTAATAGAGTTTGCCTACAATAATAGTTATCACTCAAGTATCGGTATGGCTCCCTTTGAAGCCTTGTATGGTAGGAGATATAGGACTCCAGTTGGTTGGTTTGAGGTAGGTGAAATTTCTCTTATTGGTCCCGAATTAGTTTATGAAGCTATTGAGAAAGTTCGGCTCATTAGAGAGAGGTTGAGAACTGATCAAAGTAGGCAAAAGTCTTATGACGATGTGAGAAGAAGGGATCTAGAATTTGAAGTTAATGATTGGGTCTATTTGAAAATCTACCCATGAAGGGTGTGATGAGATTTGACTAGAAAGGGAAACTTAGTCCCCGATATGTAGGCCCATATTAAATTTTGAAATGTATTGGGAAAGTTGCCTATGAGTTGGATTTGCCAAATGAGTTGGCTTCGATTCATCTGGTATTTCATGTTTCTATGCTTAAGAAGAGTATTGGAGATCCGACATCCATTATTACCTTAGAAGGGTTGGGAGTTGACAAATGCCTTTCATATGAAGAGGTTCTGGTAGAGATCCTAGATCGACAAGTCAAGAGATTGAGAAACAAGGAAATAGCTTCTGTGAAGGTTTTATAGAGAAATCATTTAGTTGAGGGTGCTACTTGGGAGGCCAAGGCCGGTATGATGTCCCAATATCCTCATCTTTTTCCTTCTACTCCTATTCAAGCTTGAGGTAATTAGTTTCTCTTGAGTTTTAGTGTTTTGGGATTCATGTATGTGTTTTCCATGAATTCCTTATGTTATGCAAGTTCTTGATGAAATTCATGTTTAGTAAGAAAATGAGTTTTCATGATTTATGTTCCTCATGTTGTTGTGCATTTAGTATGAGTTGCCTATTTAACTTAATGAGATGAGTTGATGAAGATGCTTTATTATGCTTTCGAGAGTAACTGCATATTGGTTCCATGCTATTGTGTTGAGCATGCTTTTAGTTGGAGAAGGTAGTTCCTCCTATGAATATGAGAAATATTGAGTTTTCATGCATAATGGGTTGTTAGATGTAGTTCCTACATTCTTGTGTTGCATTGATTATGTTTTAGATGGAGTTGAAGCTTCCTCCTTTGAATTGTGCATTATTTTGATGTTTCATGCATGATGGGCTACTAGTTTTGAGTCTTTAATTCCGTAAGGTGTCTAGATCGTCATTCGAGGATGAATGTTCCCAAGGGGGAGATATTGTAACACTCTGGAAACTGATAGGCTAAACTAGAGATTGAAGTTAGGGTTAGAGCCTTGAATGTACCTCCCCGTACCTTAAAATAAATGTTTGTGTTAGAACGTCAAGGTTCAAACCCCAAGCACCAATCATGGGTCCTTGAGGATGACCTAATGAGGTTGCTTGGGCATTGACCCATAAGGGCAACTCACGCCCTGTAGGTCCTCCAGCGCCTCGTGGGTTAGGGGCCGTTGGTCAAGGCCCCAGGAACCAAGTCTCAGAACCTTGACCCACGGTTCACCAGCACGCCACATGGGTCCATCCACGGACAGTGGTCGTGTGATCGTGGGTGAGCCCTGAAACTGCCATTTCACAGTTACACTTACGGGCATTATGGGGTTTTCTGGTTTTCATTAATATTAAGTGACGTCGTTTTGTATTAATTTAGACTAATTATATTTTGATTTAAGACCCCTAAATTTAGTCATCTTTCTCATAATTCCAAAATCCCAAATCAAAACCAACTTTTCCCCAAAATTCTCTCTCTAAAACTCCAAGGAAGAAGAAGAAGAAAGTTGAAGCTAAGGTTTGAAGGAGCAAGATTTTCTACTCAATTTATTTGGAGATTCATAGCTAAGGTATGGTAGTCCTTCATCCATGGATAGTCTTCATCCATGGGACTCCGTGGAATCCCTCCAAACTCAATTTCAAAGATAGTAATTCCCCCAAAAGCTAGGGTTTTACTCCAAGTCATGGATTCCTTTCAAAAATGTTTTTATTGATTTAATTACTTTATATTATGATTGAATTGAAGATTTATTATGGTTATATGATAAAATCTCCCAAGAATCCATGAAATCCCCATATTCCCAATTTATGACCTTGTGATGTGGGTGAATTGTAGAAAGGAGAGTATTATGAGATTATGCTTATAGTAATTGAACTAATTTAATTATGTTATTATCCATGTCTAATGTAGTAATTCTAGACGTGTTGATTGAATATGATCTATTATGAGCTATAGTATGAACTATGTTGGATTGAGTGTCAAGATATTCTTCCATGTGTATGAATTTAAGTCAAGACTTAATATGTAATCTATGGGAATTAATTCTTAGCACCAAGTGGATATGAATATGAGATGGAATCTTATACGATAGTTGAGTACGACTTCCCAATGAAAGCTTTTACACTAGTTGAGTTCGGCTTTCCAAATGGGTTCCTTCTACCTTAGTTGAGTCTAGGTTCCCAAAGTATGTATCTCATGAGATGGAAACCTTATACCTTAGTTGAGTCTGGGTTTCTAGAAGCAATCTCCTTATCCCATAAACTATATGCCCACATAGGTAGTTTAGCTAGTGGATCCACCTAAGCTAAGAGTATGGTTCTACCTTAGGCAAGTAGGACAACCCCTTTTCGGTGTGGGTTAGACACCGAATTTCATGATAAGCTCACATGGTCTATGTTGGTTAAGGCTTATTCCCCTTTATGATAGTATGAACAAGAATATGAATTATGAACTATAGTTACTCAAAAAGCTTTACTTAGTATGGGTGGGATTATGGGATCTTATTCATGCATTGCACAAGTATACTTTGAGGGTATGTATGATGTGTTCCTCTTATGATATGATGATCTATGAGTTGGTTATGCTTATGACTTATGATTTTCCATTATCCTCAAAACGATGCTTTAACTTAGTAAATTGCATGCATTCAACTAAAATGTCCCTTTTAGCATGTTTTCATGATTTTATGCATGACTATCATACTTAGTGCATTTTTGTACTAACTCATATTTTCCCCAAGTGTAGGGTCCGATTCTCAAGGTGGTCCCCATTGTGGCTAGAGCTTGGTTTTGATAATTTCTCCTTGCTTGTTGGTGAGTCATCATTATTCGAGGATGGATTTTTTCCTTTAGTAGTTTTATTCTTGTATTTGACTTTCGGATTATGTTGTATGGGTTGTGACCCTATTTTTATTCAAGTATTGTAATAGATGGCTAATTGAGACAAGTCTAGACTTTCGCTTTCATTTATGAAAATTTTGGACTTGAAATGCGTTTTTACTCTTTATTGTTCTATGCTTATGTTATGATATGCTAAGTGGCTTACATGGAGCCTTTTGGGGTTCTATGTGCCTTGTTACGTCTAGGGGTACTCTTGGGTCATGACATATTGATTGTGTTTTTTTACGGTGGCATTGAGGTATTGGGTCTTGTTTCTTTCTTCCTTTTGGTTCACACTCTTTTCAAAAGATTCAATTTTTCAATGGTGGAGTTGCACTAAAATAAGTCGTTCTTGATTGTGTTTTCATGGTGGCATTGAGGTAACCTAAATTGGGTCTTCTCATTTCTTCCTTTTGGTTCACATCATTCATAAAAAAGTTAATTTTTCATAGTGGGGTTACACTAAAAAGCTTTACTAGACTGTATTTTAATGGTGGCATTGACCAAATTTAAACACAATCAATAAGAGCTTTTTAGTTCTAATTGGTATTAAATTCGCTAGTTCTTGGTTGACCAATGATATGAACATATGCATTATTTTAATTACCATTGATTGAGGTTGTATATGGTGATGAGAAAGAAAATAAGTTATTACGTTTGAGGGGAGAGAAGAGATGATCAATTTTTTTTAATTTTGATGAATCTTTTAATTGGATTTGGATAAAAAAATATGAATATGGGTTAGATGGGTAGAATTTTTTTTTGTAGGTTGGAATTTAAATTTATCCAATAGAATGATGCCATGTAATAATTAATAATAAGAAAAGTAAAAAAAATAAAGTTGATAGTTTTAAGGGGTTAAAACTTACCCGCACAGAGTGTATACACCAAACCAATACATACATGCCATGTGTTTAAATTTATAGTTCATTTTACTTAACCATAATTAATTAACATGTGTTTTACTTCATTAAATCACATAATAATGGAAATTGCATTAGTTTGGTGTATACACCTGGTGCAGGTAAGTTTTTTCCTTTTAAAGGTAATATTGGACCAAAAAGGTGGACTGAGGATATTTTTAACCCAATAGAAAGGTAATTTTAAACCTTTTCGAATAGTTTAGGGATATTTTTGGCCCTTTTTCGTAAAAAAAAAGAAAAAAAAGAACTGAAAGATACTAAATATTAAATTTTTACTATTACTTTAGCTTTTTACAGTTTTTTAAGATTCAAATTTAGTACTTAGTTAACTATGTGTGTTTCCTTTTTTCTGTGGGAAGTTATCATATTTTTAATCTGAATTTTTTTAATTATCTCTCCACAACTCCTCCTTATTTATAGAAAATCAAATGCAGATAATAGTCATCTATCTATATATAATAGGAAAGTAAATAGTGTCACATGTTAACACTATAATTTTTTTTTATAAATTATAAAATTAATTTAAAATTTTAAAATAAAATAAAGATTGCAAAGGCTAAAAAAAGAACTGAAGATACTAAATATCAATTTTTTACTATTACTTTAACGTTTTACAGTTTTAATTTTTTTTTCAAATCTTAGTACGTGTGTAATTCCTTTTGTCGGAGTTATGAATTTTTTTAATTATTTTCTATATATATACAAATTACTAAAACAAATTCAAACACTTTAAACTGTTTATTAACCGTTGATATTTATAGTTTGCTTTTGACAAGTTAAATTAATATTGTTTTATGCTTATTTGTTATAAAGTACTTTTATTAGTTTATATAAATGAATATTAATGAAAAAAAAACAGTTTCATAACTCTTCGTTATTCATTCACTATTTATACTGTTCTATAATCAATGAAAAATTGTGTTGATAACCTTTTATTTTATTAGTAATTATCTTAAATTAAATTTAAAAAATTATTAAATATATAATTACGGTTGTTTTAAATAACTAAGTAAAGATCTCTAAAATAAATAAATAGGAAGTGTAGTACTCATGTACCCATATGCCCTGTTTCTTATTTTTTTTATCTGAAATTATTTTTTATAATTTGAGTGATAGAACTGCTTTCATGTGAATTGATTCTTCATTTTTTTTTTTTTTATTAAAGTAAGAAGAAATAAGTTTGATATGTTATTTACGTTTATCTCAAAAACTTTGTGGAGTAAAAAATTAAATACCAAGTAACATTATTTTGATGGGACCCACTAATTTTTAGAAGTGGGTTTACAGTTGAAAATAGCATTCAACGGTAAGCATTATATTGTACTAAAATATTACATATAATTATATAAGAATTTTAAAATATCATATACTTGATATATGACTTTTAGAGAAATTGAAAGACATAATTTAAAAATTTGAATAACATGCCTATAATTTGATATTCAAGTGATTAAAACTTCTTAGTTTTATGTAAGCGTTATCATAATCATATGATTTTTCTTAGTCATATAGTATCTTAATATAATGATTAGATTTTATTATATCTTTATTATTCTGACGAGAGGATAATATGAATAGGGTGAAAGTATTTATAATTTTGCATAATGTTATAAATAAATAAATTAAATAATGTTAAAAAAAGTATATTGTCAAATTTAGAGGATAAACTAAGCTTATATTGATTTATTCACATAAATATTGTATTATAACATATCAATGTGCTAAATGTTAGGCTTTCTCTCAAATAAACTTTATAATATTATTTTATAATAAGTAAAATTTGAAAATTTGAAAATGAATCAAGATTTACGGTTACATTTATCATCTAATCGCGCAACGCGCGGATACATAAACTAGTAAAGGATAAATGCGAAAGTAAACAAAATGAAATATTATCATAACCTCAATAATACGAATAATATAACATAACTCAATTATAACCCCTAAAATTTGGTTGTCATTGTACAAACCTCTAAGTATTTCAATATATTCAAGAAATACACATCTGAATGTCTTTGTTTTTAGAATAGAACAAGAACATAATAAAAGAGCAAGATCTGTCCGCTGAGATAACTAGCAGCTACCTCACAAACTCTCCATAATAATCCTCGGACGAAGAAGAGGAGTAATCACAATGATCTTAGCTCATAACCTACACAAGTGTAGAAGCAAGGACAGTTCATTGCAGATGCAATATCTATCATTAGATCTAATATCTGCAATACATTCAAGAAATTATTTTGAGGTTATAATCATTTATCAAGCGTCCGATTGGGTATGTATTCCAACACTAGGGCCTTGAAGTCAAGGTTGGAGTAGCTAGTAATGACTTTGGTCAGATTTTTATGGCGGAGGTTGCAGAGTATTTAACATTTCGTGTCAAGCCTTTTGAATTCTCCCTCCAATTGCACATTGAAAAACTTTGGTGCGAATAGGATACCATCCTTAAGTATCCCTTTGTAGACCATGTTGAAACTCCCATTACCAAGCAAGTTGCTTTAACTCAACCTATTCAAGTTCATAATAGGAAATTCTTTCGTGCCTTCTTACAAGAGACACATCTTCTTGATTTGTATTATTCTTTATGTTTCTCAATTTTAACACCACATATTCAACAACGTGATGAGTGATCCATTCCCTGACAAAATATATAACCCCATAAGAACTCTTGTTCTTCTTGAGTTGTTTGTTGATTTGGTTAGTGTTGTTGTATGTTAAACGGGAAGTCACTATAGAGTGCATCATCGGACACGAAAGATTGACTTGTTACATTTGTGAAAGGGCCACCAGTGGGAATTCCTCCACTAAGTTTATTGAATGAGAAGTTAAGGTATTTGAGATACACAAGAACTTTCTAATGACTTTGTAATTAGCACTAAGATTGTTATAGCACAAATCTAAGAATTTTAGTGCAAACATTTTACGAATCTAATTTATTATGTTCTAGAGAAAGATTAATCAATATTACTCGATATTGAAGGCTCCCCAAGCTTTCCGGTAATCTTGAATTCATCCTGTTGTAAGCTAGATTAAAATACCTTAAAACTCACGGTGGCACGGAACCAAAAAATTGGTTTCCTTACAAGTCTAATAATGCATCATTCTTTAAATTAAGATAACATTAGGTATTATTAGGTAAATTTCTTGAAGGTTCAGCATGCCTAGTCACTCCTTAAAAATCACTGGTATATCGGACTTGTATGATTCCTCAAATTAGACAACCCTAATCTAGAATGTCCGATTCCTACCTGAAAGTGGCTCCTTACCTCGGCTCAGTACATTTTGTGCAGCCAACAACATATTGAATGGCCAGTGTCACATTTTTTCAACTTGGAATTTCTGTAAATAATCCAGGACTTTGTGATACCATATGTTTTAGAATGCGTATGGAACCTTCGTGTTCTGTTTGTTTGTGGTTTTGTGACAGTTGGTCGCTTTTCATTTTACTCGGTAATCATCTTTGTTGGAATTATGACCTCTTTTATTCTGTAAAGGAACACGTACTAACTACTTGTTCTTTACTGTTTGTGAGTTCTAGTAAATAATTTCGTAAAATAATAATTAGTTCACAACTTTGTATTATTTATCTCAACTCCAAACAACACAAAGATTACACACCTAGGTAATATAAGGAATTATAAACTCTAATTCCTAGCTACCCAAGATAAAAAACCCCAGGTTTAAGTCTTCTGCCGTCCGTCAAGTTTCTCAAACTTGTTAGACGAATCCTACACACACACTTGATTGTAATCAAAACTCTTAACTACAATCTTACAACTTTTTCCTCACAAACTCGCAACACTCCCCATGTAAATCTCAAAACTCTCTCAAACTCTAGATCGTGTTTTGATCTTCTCTCTATATAAGTGGGCAAGTTTCTCCAAAGAAAATATTGCCCTATTTATAGATTTGGACTTGAATCCAAAACCTATTTCAACTTGGACTCCTACTCATACTCGACTTCCTCTTCCGCGTAGAACTTGGAAGCTCACGTTGTATGTTCTTTTTTTCCTACTTCGTGTAGTTTTCCTATTTGATTGGGCTTTGGTTTATTTCCTTCTTTAATCTCTACTCACTCTACTTCCTTCTTTGCTTATGTTTCCTACTTTGTTTATGCTTCCTACTTTGCTTAGGATTTCTTTAAGGAAACCTTTTTGCACTGCTTTCTTGTCGAATAAGAAACCGTTCCACCGCTTTACAACTTCTAATTCGCGTGGTTGAGGTTCTCCTTATTCCAGTCGAATTCGGTCTGAAAGGAACATGTCGATGTAACCGGTTCCTTTCATCTGTTCCTCTATTTGTCAATTATCAAAATGTTTCTCGATCTAACAAATTCTCCCTTTTTGATGATGACAAACCATTGCTTCTTGTGTGAATAGATCAATCTGTCTTATGTTAGTTTCTTAAAACTCAGTACACAAATCAAACACATTAGAGGATCCAGTTAGACCAATTGGGTTATAAATATTACACAAGTATACACTTCCCCCTTTTGACATCATAAAACACTGTGAAGGCATCACACTAAGAGAAGGAAATTCGATACTCATGACCACTGGGGCTATCACCTACACAAACACTTAAAAATCAAGAACTCAGTTAGCTATAGCAAAGCATTTGCATAAACATAGGAGATAAACATGAACCTGGAACTCAAACCCAACATTAACATTAATAAAAAAATATATACACCACAAATGTAATCAAAATTAAAGATAGAATCAAGCACTTGTGATGAGAAAAAAATTGGAAGGTCAAAGGCTAGAGTGGCTAGGCAGTAGCAAAAGATCGGGTATGAGAGACTAAATAAAAGTCTTTTTTCAGCAGCACAAAAAATACATTTTGGATTAACAAAAATAGTAGTCTTCTCAATTTCAAAGTAGCCTTGGTCTATGCAAGTTCAGCCTTGAGCTTTGTGTTTTATTTTTCTGTAGTAGGCCTACATGTTCAAGATCATAGTTCATATGCAGTTGATCCATGACATTCTGGTGAGTGGCACATATGACTTTAATTCAACTTATTTTTTTCGTTTTGTATCACCTTTAAGGAACTGGTTCAATCAACCTGTACCCTTCGGAGAAACAATAGTTCACTCATCTCTAATCCCTAAAATCAGTGATCACCTTGCCTAAGAGTACTATCCTCTTCCCAAAGTTCACAACTCTAATTTCAATAGCGTCATATTATATTCAATTGAGTCAGTAAGAGAAACAAATTTTCTTCAGCATCATTTGTTGAGGAACATGTTCTATCAATCTGTTCCTTAGATGTGGTACTATCAGGTGCAGCACCAACTATAATAATTTTTTACATCAACTCTAAATCCCAGTTTATATGGATCCCAATAAAAGAACTAGGTTTGCAGCAGGGTCCCCCATTGATTCCCCCTCATTAGATGCACCCGATTTGAGCCTAACAACTGAACTTTATTCAACTGTAGGGTCCCCAAAATATTCCTCCTCACATGGTACATCCTCCAAAACTTCCTCAGTAATTTTAGACACCATATACAGATTCCCCCTAAGAACCAACACTACCTACTTTCTACACCACAAGCTCTATTTTACAATGCACCAAAGTAGAGGTGTCATCCACCGAAGTCATCTCAACCATAACATTAGATAGACCATCACACGTAGAATCTCCAAGAATGTCATTAAGAACCATAAATTGTAATTAATCAAGCATGAACATGTTTCTTGAACAACACTTTATTTCACAATTTTAGGAAAAGAGGATTTCTTGGTTAAGTTGTAGAGAAACACAAGGATAAGGCTTTAAATAGGCTTTAATAAGATATTTGTTTAGTGGTATTTAGAGTCCTTTGAGATGAAGAGTTTTATCTTGGATAGAGATCTGATTATATTTTATCACAAGAAAGCGTGATTAGTTTCCTTTTAGAGAACACCAAAAATAGAGCATAGGACATGTATATATCTTTTGGGACAAGTGGAAGGAACAGGTTCTAGTGCATTGATTCTATATTTAGTCATGAACAATTGTAGTATACATACCTTAGATCGCTGGATAATGCTGAGTTTTGCTCCAATTTTACTAAGTCTCTCTCCTGTGACAGATGCAAATACAATGTTATAGTGCATGAGTGACTTGACTTTAAAAGTGGTATAGAGACATACAACTTAATGTACAAGATTGAGCATAAAATTCAAGATTAGAGGGCAGTATGCACAATGTTCATTAGCCATTGAGGGATACTAATGTGATCTTAATCATCCCAAGTTCCAAATTGTTCCTTTTGAAAATGTTTTCATAGGTTGATCATCCTTCTTTCAATTTATGTTCTTTAGTCTTGCCTATTTTTTCAACTTTTTTTTTCACTGTCAAAGCTATTATTCCATCCCTTTCTTTTGAAAGTGAGAGGAATTTCTTCTGATTTCAATCATGCGTCTGGAGCAACATGTGTTCATTGGTGAATGTTGCCTGCTTCCTCTCACTTTTCCTGCAAATTCAAAGGTTAGATTTAGGAACCCAGACTAGCTTGGGTCCTTTGTATTGATAAAAATGACGAATGAGATCTCTATTAATCCATATTGGTAAAACATTTTTAGATTTTTTCTTTTGCCCCAACTTGTTCCTTTGACGTGATTCCTTTCTTTTAACAAGGTTGATTTTCTATTTGAGGCAGCTTTGAAATTTTTATTCATATGAGTTATAACTATTGGGCATGTACCCCTTGAGTGACCAATACTAGCACAATGTGTGCACAAATAAGATGTTTTCTTAGGGACTTCTTTAACAAAACGTATTCCAGCTTTAGTGTTATGTGTTCTATTACTGGGCTGAGTCACAATCATTGAGGACTGAGTCCATTTGTTTTCCCTCTCAAGCTCATACTTAGTTCTAGCCAAGTCAAGATTTATTCTTCTAGATTTTTTCCTTTCAGAAGATAGTTCATTTTTTAACCTCATTAGATCTTGGTCACATCTGATTTGGTCACCACTAATTTTTTCTTTCCCATTCTCAGTAACACTTTGTTTCAAAATTTCAGATTTGAGAGCCAAAGTGCAGGAATCAAGTTGTTGTACCTGTTCCTTTAGGAATTGATTTTCTTTCTTGAGATCAAGATTAATTTTTTCAAGATCAATATGTTCAAATTTTAAACTGGTCAAGGAAGTCGATAATTGATCTCTATTTTCATTCAACTCTTGAAAATTATCTATGAGAGTTAGAATAAGGGAAGATAATTTTTTCTTTGAAAAATATTTTAGTTTATTTTTAAGGTCAAGAAGATTTACCTCCCTTTTCTCAATGTCTGATTCAGAGTTTGGTTCAGAGTCGTCCATGGCCATCAAAGCAACATCTTCTGTATCATCTTCAATTGAGTTGTCTGAACCTGTTCCCCAAGCAACATACATAGCAATGTCAGATTCTTTTTCTTTCCTCGGGGGAAATTTTTTCTCATAGTTTCCACCTTTCTTGAGGAGCTTTCTGAGTTTTTTGTTGATCACGGCTATGTCCTCATCATCCTGATCAGATTCATCACTCTCAGTTGCTTTGAAAGAAAAAATCATATCTTTGCTTCTTTTACTCATTTTTGTGTTATCAACATTCATCTCGTAAGTCTTTATATTTCCTATAAGTTCATCCAAGGTCATGGTTGTCAAATCCTTTGCTTCTCTAATTGCAGTGACCTTGATCTCCCATGATCTAGGTAGAGTCCTCAGTACTTTATCCACTTGTTACTCAGTAGTATATATTTTCCCAAAGACACCAGTTCATTCACATAGTAGTAAATCTAGTAATCATATCTTAAAGTGATTCACCACTCTCCATCTTAAATGTTTCATATTCAGTGGATAGTCTAGCAATTCTAAATTTTCTTACTTGGGGAGTTCCTTCATGTGTATTGACTAGTGTGTCCCAAATTTATTTCGTTGTAGTACAACTAGAGATGCGATTGAACTCGTCAGGTCCAAGTCCACATACAAGGATGCACTTAGCTTTAGCATTCTTTGCGAGCATTCTATAATCAGCTTCTCCATATTTAGCCTTGGGCTTTGCAATGACTTTTCCTTCATCATCTTCCATCATAGGAATAAGAGGACCATCAGTAACTCTCATCCATAGTTCATAATCATGGGCTTGTAGAAAATCTTCCATTCTTGCCTTCCACCATGCGTAGTAATGTCCATTGAATAGTGGTGGTATGTTGATGTGTTGACCTTCACTGTGTCCAAGAGGAGGTGCAGAATTCATAGTGATCTTATCTTGAGTTATTAGACTCTACAAAGATAACCCTCTCTGATACCAATTATTGGAATTATGACCCCCTTTATTCTGTAAAGGAACACGTACTAACTATTTGTTCTTTACTGTTTGTGAGTTCTAGCAAATAATTTCGTAAAATAATAATTAGTTCACAACTTTGTATTATTTATTTCAACTCCAAACAACACAAAGATTACACACCTAGGTACTAACAACACAAAGTTTCTGTTGCTGTATCAAAAGTTAATCCTATACCTTGGAGTTGATAATTCCTATAATTGTGAGGGGTTGGTCCCATTTCACAAAAGCCATACAAAATAGCGCCCTCTCATGAACCACGACTCGTTTTTGATCTAGTAACAACAAATTTTCTGGGTTTTGTTGACCGAAGTACATCTTCACAACGGGGAAAGTTGGTACCACACCTGGATGCACCATATAGCAAGTGTCAAAATTTCCAAGTGGAGCATCATACACATGAATATTTACTTCCTTTCTGAATTTATCACGGAATACTGTATAAAATCTTGAGGGAAACTGGTGACAGTTACTCCTGTATCCACGACACAACTACCGGTCATGTCATTTCCAAAATTCCACGACAGTGATGGGAACCATGGAACTTCCTTATTGTTAATAAAAACTTTAAAAAGGTTGATGAAATAATATGTAGGCAATCTGGAACTTGGTAATAGTCTTGTTGATGTTTTTTTCTTAAATGGTGTTGTGTGGAAGCTAATTGTAGATGTTTTTGTGGAGTAAAACTCCAGTAGACATAAGGCCATTATATCCGCCCCAAATTGCGATTGTAAAGAATATCCACCTACATTTACTCTTCGTCCGAGGCCAGCAATTCCAGAAAATTCACGACTAAAAGCTGATCCACTCATTTGATCTCTGCCACATCCAAAAAGAATGCTTACCTGATTTTGGTCTAAAACAAAAGTAATCACATCTTTTGCAATCCAACCTCTTGTTCTTGATCCATCCCCGTATTTGTAATCATAGATACACGTATTACCTTGCGGAATACAGTCAATAACCTTGGGCTTGAATACACAATTTCTACTTTCTGCAACACAGTCGAGTTTTCGATATGTTTTTTACTTAAATAAATCATATAAAGGTTCAGTTTTTTGGTCATAACACTTATTTTCTGCACATGGCCCACATTGCCACCAAACTAAATCACTGCCTGTGTCTATTAGCAAGTGCCTTATAGTTTGTTGATTAGTACCAAGAATAAAAGATGCTACATACTCACCATCTGCAATTGTAGACTTGTTGTTTTCGGAAAATTTCCGTTGTCCTTTTTACTCTTATGTGCTCCTTGTTGCCTTGTCAGAGTTCCATTCTCACCAATCATGTTACTGTTCTCGAGAATCATAGAAATTTTTTTCTCTCTAGCTTGAGAACGAGCAAACGTATTTTCAAGTAATGAATCATAGTCTTTGAACTTTGACTTTTCAAATAAACCGCAATTGTAAAGTGCAAAAGTATAGGATGACATTGGTGGATCTGGAATCTTAGTTGGATCAATAGACATAAATCTTTTTCTAGCTTCCATGATGTAACTTGAGTTAAGTGGTGAAAAAGATTTTTCATTGCCCAAAACTACTAGCAAATATGACAAAATAATTGGAATCACTAGGTGAATATGGAAGAACTTCTCCATTGGTATAGGAATTATTTTTCTAATTCCTTGATTTGCTTTGAGATAAGTCTACTACTTCTTGCACTTATATATATAATACTGGTAGGTGTTGATATGTAAATTCAATTCTCTTTGACCAACCACAAAAAGGATAAAAAAGAAGTTAATATGTAAATTAAATTTTTCCCATAGTAGATTTTCTTGCCATAACTGCAAAAAGGATCAAAATTTGACTCCCATTTATTCTTCGCTTTGAGATATGTTTACCACTTATTGCACTTAAATTGAGAGCATGAATTTGTTGGCTAAGGGCTTGATATGCTGGGCTGGCCTTGCCAAACGTGATTTGAACTACTTGCATGCATATACATATACATATATATATATATATATATCTTCTATACTACCTTAAAAGCATGAACTCCTAAACTGAATGTTAAAATACTATAATACCCCCAATTAAAAATACTTAATTTATTTTATTTATTAATTTAATTATTTGTATTATATTAAAAGTAGATACCCTTTCATATTAAAGAGTTGTGATTTTTTCAAAGAGTTGTGACTTTTTCAAAGGGTTGTGACTTTTTTGACGGGTTTTGACATTTTCGATGAGTTGTGACTTTTCTGAAGGGTTGTGATTTTTTCAAAGGGTTGTGACTTTTCCAAAGGGTTGTGCCTTTTTCGATGAGTTGTGACTTTTCCGATGAGCAGTGACTTTTTCAAAAGATTGTAACTTTTCTGAGAAGGCACAATTAGCACCTATTCATACTACTATTTGGTAGCTATAAATAGAGGGGCTTCCTCTCATTTTTAAACTACGTTTTTTTAAAGTTTTCTACTCTTGTTCTTCTTAAAAAATTTCTCAGGGTTATTTGCAACAGTTGATTAAGTTCAAAGTTCAACGAAATTCGAGGTACCACATTAGAAAGAGTTGGTGAACAAATTGTAGCAAATCATTCATAAATTTACACTCGTATTTTTTCTTACGATTTCCATGAGTTAACAGTGACGAAAAGTTATGGGAAAGACAATAATAATAAACAAATCTAAAAAAAGTCACATGATTTGATGATGTTTCTAACACTTCGGGGACATATGACGATGTTTGCTCTTAAGAGCGGTGTCACCCTCTCTTTCATTGAGCAAATGTTTGTCGTTCAGCACAAATAAGGGCTAGTCAGACTTCACCAAATCAATTAGAACAACATGCGATTGCAACCCAACTCATTTTAAAGCACATAGATTACGAACATTCGACAATCAGTCAACGCATGCAAGTTTTTGGAGTTAAAGTACGCATATAATCAATCTATTCCTATCAGAGAAGCCCATCACACATCACTAAGAGACAATTATTGCAAATGAGTACAAAATTTTCAAATGTAAATATGGGAAAAGGAAACCAACCTGCAATGTCAATTAAATTCGATTTGGAAAGCTAGGTGGCAAAGTATTCCAGTTTCGAGCACAAGTCCCAAACTAAAAAGCTAGAGTAATGCTAAATTAAAGAAAATGCTACCTTAGTGCCAAGTTAGGAGGTTTGTGAGCGATGGAAAGTGAGAGATTTTAAATTTTTGGACCTTTGGCCATTATAAACCGTTCAGTTCGCTTCTAGTTTAGCAACGTTAGTTGCGATCACCGAGTGGTCCCTTGTCCCACCGATTGTTACAGACTTGTCAATTTCTTGGGAGCAATATGGCGGTCTAAATTGAGATCGCCTACCTGATCGGCATTACGCCGACCTGTTCAGTGGTCCGTCGACTGGCCATTTTCCAGCCAATCTGCATTTTTCATCATTTTTCCTCATTTAAACTTGCACCACTAACACACCATTATTTGTAAAAGTAAATGTAAGCATTTAAAACCTTGAGTTGCCTCTCAGGAAGCGCCTTATTTAACGTCGTGGCTCGACGCGAATCCTTACTCACTCCCCATTGGTTGGGTTGACCCTAGTGTCACTAGGTAGCCCTAATAGTTCGTTTGAGTGCAGAGGAGGCACCACATAATGCATGAGTGTCCTGATCAGTTGGATTGATCTAGACTGAGAGCCAACCATTTGGTTCAACACTGCAATACTCTCTGTCATCTCTTCTAACAGTCTATCTTGTTTGGTGACTTTTTGAAGAATGATTTGTAGTGTGTCCTCGACATGATTGTTCTTCCTATCTCTCGACTTCTTCCTTTCGTGAGGAGGTATGTACCTCCTAGGACTGTTACACTGGTTTTCCACCTCTGTTATTCTGGTGGCCAACTCATTCAACTGAGTTACCATTGCGGTTAACTCGAAGTCTCTCTTGACTTCTTGGCTCGACTCAGCCAAGTTGCCCACATTACCAACGTCCTTCTTTGGGGAACCTACTACACCAACAAGTTTAACTAAAACAAAATTAAAAATAAGGTTAGTAAACTACAATTAAGAAGAACAAAAATTCTACCAATCTAACAATTCTCAAGTAACACCACTCCCCGGCAACAACAACATTTTGATGTTTAAAATTTCTCTATCCACGTAATCAACGACACAACTTCTAGTACGAGTGTCTACGATCGTGTGATATTATAGTAACCCAACTGAGGGTTAGGGTAGTGTCCCAAGGGAGCGGTCTTGAGAATTAATAGATAAATAAAATTTAGTTCTAATTAGTCGTAGCTAAAGACATTAACGATTAAAAATATTGTAAATTAAAGAGGGTGACATGAAAGTGTCAAATACCGATGGGGGTTTTGTCACTAGTAATTAAAAAAAATAACAAAAATAACAAGAAATCAAGTATGGGGAAGAGTTCTTGGGGTGTGACCGTAATACAAGTTGAGATAAATAGTTGGGTACATGCTTTCGATAGGAAATTTGCAAGATAATAGTGACTAGGCTAAGCTTTAGATGGAAATAAGTTCCATCTCGGGCTACTTACCCCATTTCAAATGCGTCCCTCTCGAACACCCATTTTCCGCATGAAGACCAGCCTACGCCTTACCCCACTCACTCTCTCGAGCTGAGTGTTAGGATATGGGACTAGGGCTCACCCTCTCGGGCTGAACCTCATGTAGACCCACTCCTTAGGCCATCAGTCTAGTCGTCTTGGTTTCACGACCTCCCTCTCGGGCAAGCCGAAAACACATGGGTGTCTTTGTATTTGCAACTACAATCCCATTAAATTATACCACAACCACTAGGTGAAATCACCATTAAAATACATCTAACCTATCAGCAAGCAAGACCCAACAATAATATCAACACATATTTTCTAAATCACACCCCAAGAATGGGGTTTTTTAGCCACACATCAAGAGATAGAAATTTATATCTTCAATGATGTTGAAATCAAATGGGTATAGAGAAATAAGTCTTGATTTGAGCAAACAAGGAAGAATCCAAGAGACCCACTTCCAAATTGGAAGAGGTGAAACCCTTTTCTTCTTCAAGTCTTCAAACCCTTACAAACTTGAGAGTAAAATAAAAATAGTACTAAATCCAAAATCTGATAAAAATATGATACTAAAATCTGCTATTGTCCAATACTAAGCTATAACTCTCAACGAGTATTTATAGCTTTCAAAAATTTGTGCTGCGGTGGATCACTCGACGACATTAGTCAGAATTGCCGATCTACTCGATGATTCACCCTTTGGTGTAGTTCATCACCTTCTTGCACCATCCTTCGGCATCATCGTGCTCTAGTTCATTGGGCGATGTAGTACTGCTTCGCGAACCTTCTCGGTGATGCGCTGACTGCTCCCTTTTTCCACCGACTTGATCCTTTCCTTCAGGACTCAGCACACTGTAACAAAAGGCGAAGTGAGACCCTTCGGCGATTCACCCAGTGGACTCGGGGATCCTCATGTCTTCATTTTCTTGTTCTTTTCAGCCCTTTTCGTTCCTTTTTGTGAAGTAGTGTCCATGCTTTCCTTTAAACTTCAAATATCTGAAACTTAAAGGTTTTCATAAGATATTGAGATAAAATAAGCATTTGAGGACACAATTTCTATTAAAATAAAGCCCTAAATGAGTCCAATTTGTGGACTCATCAGGCACCCTATCCTTGTTGACCCATGGAGAAGCATTTGAGGAACCTTGGTTGGAAAATCTTTATTTGAACTTTTGTCAACCTTGTCCATCGTACCTAGCATTGGAGAAATTCCCATCACAAGTTCTAGCTCTCTTCACGTCCCTATTCATTCTTTGGAGTTTTGACTCCTTAATTAGTTGGGCATGCACCATGAGACATGAAATATCCATACTTGGGATAAGCATTGCCAAACGACATTCAGTGACTACCATGTCGGACACTCCCATCACAAAGTTATTCATCTTAGCCCTTGAGTTTACCACTATAGGCGGAGCATACTTGGATAGTTGGGTGAACTTAAGAGCATACTCTTTCACACTCATACCTCCTTGATTAAGGTTAATGAACTCTTGAATCTTTAGTTCCCTCAACTCTAGGGGAAAGAATCTATTAAGAAATGCCGATTTAAATGATTCCCATTCTACCAGACCCGCTCCTACGGGTCTTTCACCCTTCCACTGCTCATACCAAACTTGAGCAACACTTTTCAATTGGTAAGCGGCCAAGTTCACTTTCTCTACCGAAGTCACCTCCATAATATCAAGTATTTTGTAAACCTCATCCATAAATTCTGGAGGGTCCTCTTCCACTTTGGAGCCATGAAATACTGAAGGGTTCATTCTAGAAAAATCCCTAACCCGTAAAGCAACTGAATTCACATTAGGGTTCACCCGAGCTACCACTTCTCTATTGGATTAAGCCATCACGAATTGAGCCAACATTTGAAAAGCCAACCTAAACTCCGCATGGGTCACATTCTCAACCACGAGATCAACCGAAGCTTGATTATCTTGATTAGCTTGAGGAGGAGCTCCTTCATTCACATTGTCACTCTCCATTCTTCTTGCGTTAGCACTTCATGTATTCATTTTCTGAAGACACAAGAGAAGGATTAGGAGAGGTACTTAATAGAGTTAAACTCTACGGCAGGACTTAAGAGTAATGAAAGAAGTGCATTTTCCTAAACATCTTATAGCCTCTTATTCATAAATGTGGCATGCTTCACACTTATGAACAAGACTCTACTAGACGTGGTTTATGAGACATCATCCTAGAATCATTCTAAACCTTGTGCTCTGATTACCAAGTTTGTCATGACCCAAGGGTACCCCCTAGACGTAACAAGGCACCTAGATCCCCGAAAGGCTCCAGGTATGCCACTTAGCATATCATAACATTAGAATAGAACAATAAAGAGTAAAAACACATTTAAGTCCAAAATTTTCATAAAGGAAAGCGGAAGTCTAGACTTGTCTCATTATAGCCATATGTTACAATAGTTCAAATGAAAAGGGACACAACCCATTCGAAAATGAAATACTAGAAATGAAACTACAAGTGACACATCCGTCCTCGAATCATGATGACTCACCACAAGATAGGAGAATAGTCGAATCCAAGCTTGAACCAAATGATGACCGCCTTAAGTATCGGATCCTACACTTGGGGAAAGTATAGGAAAATATGGGTTAGTACAAAAATACACTAAGTATGATAGCCATCCATAAAACCTTGAAAACATGCTAAAAGGGAAATTTTAGTTGAATGCATGCAATTTACTAAGTTAAAGCATCATTTTGAAGGAAATGGGAAAACATAAGTCATAAACATATTCATTTCATAGATCATCATAGCATAAGAGAAACATACCACAAGTACCCTCAAAACATACTTGTGAAATGTATGAATAAGATTACATATTCCTACCCATGCTAATTATAGCTTCTTAGGTAACCATAGTTCATAATTCCTCTACTTGTTCATAGTGGGAATAAGCCTTAACCGAAATAGACTGTGTGAGCTTAACATGAAATCCAGTGTTACCCACACCGAAAAGGGTTGTCCTACTTGACTAAGGTAGGATCATCATCATATTAGCTTTTAGGTTGATCCACTAGCTAAATAACCTATGGAGGCACATATTTTATGGGATAAGGAGATTGCTACTAGAAACTCCAACCTTGCTTAACGGGGGAGCTTCCATCTCATGAGATTACGTCTAGAAATTCGGACTTTCTTAACGGGAGAGCTTCTATATCATATTCAATATCCACTAGGTGCTAAGCATAATTCCCGTGGAGTACTTATTAAGTCCTAACTTGTTTCATTAGGATAGTTCATTAGATCATGCATGAGAATAACCTGTCACATTATGTTCATTATTTGTTCATAAGAATAGACTTTCAATCAACACAACAACATCATCATAATCATGGACACTTCACTCTCAAAGTGTTCTTAAAGCATATACATAACCCTCAGAATCATACAAAATTCTCATAATTTGCCCTTCAAGGACCATAGATAATATTCAACCAACACATATAGAATTACTACATTAGACATGGATTATAACATAGTCAAACTAGTTCCATTACTACATGCATAATTTTATCATATTCTACTTACATCAATCATTACCCACACTTTAAGATCCAAATTATGAAAATAGGGGAATTCATGGATTCTTGGGGAATTCAACATAAAACCATATAAAATCATCAATAGATACATAATAAAACATAATTCAATCATTAAAAATGAATTTGAAAGGAATCCATGAGATTGAAGTCAAACCCTAACTTTTGGGATTTATAGCTTTGAAATTAGGGGTTTTGAATGGGATCTATGGATGAAGATCTACCATACCTTAGATTTGAATTCCAATTAAATTTAGTGGAAAATCTTTCTCCTTCATACCCTAGCTTCAACTTTCTTCTTCTTCTTCCTTGGAGTTCTAAAGAGAGAGTTTTGAAAAAAAAGTTGGTTTTGATTTAGGAATTTGGAATTATGAGGAAGATGATTTGATTTGGGGGTCTTAAAACTATATATAGTTAGTCTAAATTAATACAAAATGCTGTCACTTAATATTAAATAAAAATGGAAAACCCCAAAACACCCCTAGAGTCAACTTCCAAAAAGTAGTTCAGGTGACCATCCCCGACCCCACTGCCACGGTTCGTGGATGGACCCACGTGGAGTGCTGGTGGTCCATGGGTTGGGTCCTGCAACTAATTTTGGGGTCTTAACCTACGACCCCTCACCCATGGGGCGTGGGTCCACCTACTGGCCGTGGTTCCCCCTTCGTAGGTGGACTGTTTTGGGCCAAATTTTTGGTTCCTCCTCAAGGACCCTTGGTTGGTCCTTGGGGGGTTGTACCTTAAAGTTGTAACCCAAGAACATACATATTGAGTACCGGGAGTTATTTCTTACTCTAACCCTCACGTCACGCTCTAGTTTAGCCTACTAATTTCTAGGGTCTTACAGGGGTGCTTCTGTTTTGTTTGTTAAGAAAAAGGATGGTAGAATGAGGATATGTATAGATTATCGGCAATTGAATAGGGTCACCATTCGAAACAAGTACCCATTGCCTATGATAGATGGTCTTTTCGACTAGTTGCAAGGTGCGTCAATTTTCTCTAAGATTGATCTAAGGTTTGGTTACCATCAGTTAAAGATTAAGCCTGAGGATGTACCCGAGACGACATTTAGGACCCTTTATGGACACTATGAGTTTCTAGTTATGTCATTCGGGTTGACAAATACACCTGCAGCTTTCATGAGTTTGATGAATGGTGTTTTCAAACCATTTCTTGATTCATTCGTGATAGTATTTATTGATGACATTTTGGTTTATTCGTCAAGTAAGGAAGAGCATGCCGACCATATTCGTATCGTATTGGGTGTTCTCTGGAAACAAAAGTTGTATGCTAAATTTTCTAAGTGTGAATTTTTGTTGATTTCAGTTGCCTTTTTGGGGCATATAGTTTCAAGGGAAGGGGTAATGGTAGATCCCCAAAAGATTGAAGTTGTTAAGAATTGGGTTTGGTCTAGCTTTGTGACTGAAGTTAGGATTTTTGTGGGGCTCACAAGCTACTATCGTCGATTTGTGAAGAACTTTGCTTCTATCGCCACGTATCTGACAAGGTTGACCAAAAAGGAGGTACCTTTCGAATGGACCAAAAAATGTGAGGAGTGATTTCAAAAGCTCAAAACTCTTTTGACCACAACACCTATTCTAGCACTACCGGTGGAAGGTAAATATTGTATTGTTTATTGTGATGCTTCACATTCGGGTTTGGGTGTTGTTTTAATGCAGGATAAGAATGTTATAGATTATGAATCGCAGCAGTTAAAGGTGAATGAGAGGAATTACCCATCACATGATTTAGAGTTGGTAGCGGTAGTGTTTGCTCTTAAGATCTGGCGACATTACCTCTATGGTGTCAAGTGTGAGGTGTTTACTGATTCATCGTAGTCTTCAACATGTGTTCACTCAAAAATATCTAAATTTGAGACAACGAAGGTGGATGGAGTTACTTAGGGATTATGACGTGACCATCTAGTATCATCCGGGTAAGGCTATTGTAGTGGCAGATGCACTAAGTTGGAAGGCGTTGAGTATGGGTAGTCTAGCTCGATTGAGTGTATCCAAGCGACCTTTGGCTAAGCTAATTCAAACCTTGAAATCTAAGTTCATGTAGTTGGGCATCTCAGAAAAAGGTGGGGTATTAGCTAGCATTGAGGTAAGGGCCACGTTCATTGAGAAGATCAAGGCCAAAAAGTTTGAAGATGAGAATTTGAAGAAGCTTAGAAAGAAGATTGTGTCTGGTAAGTGATATGCTCAAATTACACCTCCCCAAAGAAGTATAAGTGATCGTTATCAAGTAAAGAACCCAACTTGCAGGTTAGGGTCGATCCCACGAGGAATATGGTTTACACTTAACTTTAACTTACAATTATATTCATTTAGTCAACGTATTTCCGAGACAAGTAAGTAAAGGGGAGGTTTTTGGGTAACAAATAACTAATTGTTGTTTAGAGAGAAAGTGATCAAGATTCGAACTTTAGTTGTTATCAATGAGAGAAAGTAACTAGGGCGTATGTGTTCCCCATAAGCTCATAACACGGTAATCCTAGTACTAGCAATCATTTCCTAGTGTATTACATGCAAAGTCGTAAGTTATGTATCCCTAAGTCCTTGGTCCGACAAATAGAGAATTTCAACCCGCACCTTGGTCCGGTATGTGTGTATAGTTTATTAACCCTTACCTTTACCTCATATTAGACATCACATCAATGTATCGCTTAGTTTTCATCTTCGCACCAATTGACATTAGACTATTAGATAGTATCACACTAAATCTATGTTGATAATTCTTTTCTTATTAACTACCTCCATGGTCTGGCAAGTAGCAACAAGGCGAGTTCTAACGTTTGGAACCGTTAAAAAGACTTCTAAGAGAAACAATTATCAATGCAGGCAACAACACTATTCAAGAATTACTTAGTTACTATTCATACTTTGTTAATCGCTCATGGTTTCCACAACCCTAGTTGTGGATTTTGTTACCCATACTAGCAAGACCACAATTCATATTGTTAGAAGAAGAATTCATGAACTTACGTAATTAATAGAAGAAACCCGTAATCTCCAATTGAAATTCAAAGCAAGAATCTTTATAAACTGAAATTAGGAAATCAAATTGCTAATGTTTGAAAGTTAATTCCCAAGAACAAACCAAGAACTAAAGTTAAACAATAGTGGCTAACCTCCAAAACGATGTTTACATACCCTATTTATAGAAAACATAATTCCAAACAAAAAGGAAATGAAATAAGGAAATAAACTGCTAGACGCGGCTTCAATCGACGAGATTGACCTACGGACCATGGATCGACCTACGATCCGTAGGTCCCTTCCGTAGCTCAGGACTTAGAACTTTTCCACAGAGGTTGGAATCTTCAACTTTCTGATGCAAATGATTGACCTGCAGAATGGATCGTAGGTTGAACTAGGGTCTGTGGGTCCCCTCTCGTGGCTCCACACTTTGAACTTTTCATCAGGTACTGAAACTCAGACTTTTTGAAACAAATGACGGACATACAGGACGACCCGTAGGTTGACCTACGGTCCGTCAATGGCCACCGTGGTTCCACACTTGGTCAAGACTTCCCTGATGCTCCATCTATGCCCCCAACCTACGGAGCGTGACTGGACCTACAGTCCGTAGGTGACTCCTTCTACGGAAATTCAGTTGCTGTCTCTCTCAACCTCGTCCAAGCCTATTTCTTGCAAATATAACACAAAAAACATTAATTCTAATACAAAATAGCCCTAGACAGACACACCTCTTAAGTGAAATGTATTAAAAATACCGTAAACTCACGGTATATCAACACCCTCAACTTAAATTCGTTGTTTGTCCTCAAGCGACACACTAAGATTCTAAACGACACTTGTGTAGAAGCATACTTTCAAGCTCACGCAATCACATGGCTTTCTATCCCAACTCCCTTTTCTAGTGAAAATTGTTTCTCTTAGACTTGACCAGCTAACTCATGTGGATCAAAATATGACAAAGATCGACCAACAGACACACAACATACACTTTTTTCACAATCACAAAGGTACCAACTTTCCGACAATGTAACTAGTGCCATCACTTCAAATGAAATTCTTTTTCACAAAGAAGATATGAATTTTAGAGTTTTAGGATTCATTCAACACTCATGCTCAGAAGTGACTTCAAGTACAGTTAGTACTCAATACCATAGGCTTTCCCTTATTTTCACTGCTTAGACTCTCCAAACTAGTTGCTAGGATCACAATAGGAATTTCTTAGCTTGTAACGTAGGCTCGGGGTCAAGTGTGGTATATTTGGGTACTTTTTAGTGACTTTTTTCCCTCCTTGACATTACATTGGCTTTTTACCTCTTCTTTGACCTACTTTTGGTAACTTTTCATCCCATTTTCTTTCCTTTCTCTTGTCAACCCAGGATGCGACTTTTGGCTTTGTGATACTTGTTTATCTTTTCTTTTTCACTTTCTTCTATTTCTTTCACTTTATTTTTATTTATTTCTTTTCACACTTGCTTATCACATTCTTTTTCCTTTTTTGCACAAAGTTACATCCTCTTTCTTTCCTTTTCTCTTTTCAACACTAAACTCTTTTCATACCCTTTATTTTCATTTGGTTTTCCTCTTTCATTGCCACCCTCAACTTATGCATTTTGCATTAGTTGAGGTGCACAATGTCCGATGTCGTACCAGGGCCAAGATCAAGGTAACTTTTGGTTTGGCCATCCTCAATTTAGGCTTTTGGCCTAAGTCAAGGTGCACATGTCCAAGGAGGGACCGGGGCGAAGACAATTGTTTTAAAGGAAGGTGAGTTAGGTGAATCAAAAGAAGTGGTCGATTTTAGGCTCAAATAATTGGATCAAAAGGAAATAATGCTACCATTTGGTTAGATCATTTTAGGCTTAAGTGGACTAATTTGAACAATGGCTTATGATCACTTCCCAACTTCTAACCTAGATTTCCTTGCAGGACCAACGGGGCAAGTTCTAGATTGGCACAAAACTGTTTGAACATTCAACTATCCTCACACACTCTTGGCACCTTGTTTCATTATCAGATTATCAGATTACCCAGTTCAAGTTTTTAGCTTAAGTCATAAGATCAAATTCTTTCTTTATTATGTCATACTCAGAGCCAACACATTCAACTCATTCTAGCCTACATATTTTAACATATATCACAACTTTTGGACGGGTATCATTTTTTATTCATACTTATGCCATCATGCTTCATTATTTCTCATGCTTCATTCTTTCTCATGCTTCTACACATACAATCCTAACACATGCCGGTTCAATAAAAATTAAAACAGTCTCTTGGGGGAAAAGAATATAGGCAAGAAAACCCTAAGAGAGGATTATGAGTTGGGTTACTCAGACTTCACCCTATCACCCACAATCCATTTACCCCACCCCTAACAAAATAGAGTGCAATTGTCCCCAATGCACAAAATGTAAAGAATAAAGGATCGGGTGAAGCAAACTTGTGGTGCTTAACATCGAAGACCTATCAACAAGCGGGTGGGTCCGGTTTCCCAGAGCCCTCTGGATAAATAATCGGGTCACCCTCATTAGTGCCTGCATCACCTATTTTAGCACCCTCAGTAGTGCTGACATCAACTCTCCCCACACCCTCAGTAGTGCGCACATCAACCCTCGCCGCACCATCAGTAGTGCTCATACTACTAGAGGCACCAACTCCTACCTCCCTAGCTTGCTGCTGGCGCGCCTCCTCATCAACTATGGATGACATTCGGGCAGCCTCAATATTTTGGCACTCTCTCTTGTGAGCTCTCTCAGCCTTAGTGTCATTAGAAGTCCAACTAGTGTGGGGGCGCTTCCTAGCATGGCGGGAAGAAACAAGCAACATCATCTAATCTCCAAATAGTGCATCCACCACAGTATTATCAACCGGTGCCGTGGGGGCGAACTCGGGCTCAGTCTCTGGAGGAATAAGAATTCCAATAATATCAGTACAGAGGCTCTCTACATCCTTTCGAAGGGTGGTCACATCATCAGTTGGAGACGTCCTCTCAAGGACTCTCAACTTAAAAGCATCCAGGCACTTACTAACGGCCCGGACCTTCTGATCCATCATGTGCGCCATCCGCTGCTCCATCCTAGCCTCAGACTCTGCTACAGCATGCTGCATGCATGGTCGCATAAGCTGCAACAGGGTAGCTATTTGTGTCTGGAGATTTTGGACTTGAGTTAAGGGTACGACAAAGGACCCTGAAGAGTGAGTGGCTCTGGAGGCGCTAGGGGCCTAACTGGTGGCCGGGGAATGGGAAGTTGGGACATCTTCAGTAGGGGATGTAGGGGCAGGATCCTCACCCTGCATCTGCTCCACATATGCAACTAAGTCTGCTTCCAGTGGTGGCACCTCAACCTGCGGCTCTCTACGTGGTGCCGCCACATTCGCCTTATCTTGAATCAAGCCTATATCCAGGGTCTTGATCGCCTGGATCAATTTATCACAATGCCAGACCGGTACTCCAGAATCCCTGCACAACTAAAAGATGAGGCATAGAAATGGATAAGTGTTGGTGGCCTTGAAGGCCCTCTCGTCAATCTCCGCAATAATCATGCGGGCGAAATCTATCTCAAACCCAGTAACAAGGGTTGCCACCATGACTGCGCAGTCCCAAGTGAGTACATTATCAGCCTGCATAGGAGACACCTGATTCCGTACCAACATCCAGAAGAATTTGGCCACAAAAGTCAATGTGGCCTTCTTTATGCTCAAACCTGGGGTGCTGACCCACTCGGTGTTCTCTCCATCTGTAGCATTTATGATGGGCCAACCAGCGCAATAAACTCTCCATCTGCTCTAAATTCCTCTGGAATGCCCCACTCCTCACTATGTCCCAACGATAATCAAACTCGGTCGTATTGATAGCTAGAGTATCACTCGGGCCGTAGAGGAATCTGTGAATAGTAGCCTCAGATATTGTCAACCAAGAACCCCGAACCAGTGTATCCTTGAGTGCAGGCTGGGAAGCAAGCTTGGCCCATTTTTCAATCGAACCTCGAAGAGTGTCTGCGTAGGAAGCATAGAACTCTCTCACGATCTCCTAACTATATGACCCTAGTAAATGGGCTATCCACTAACATCGGTGCCTCTGTAATAGTGCCTGGATGTCAGGCATAGTATGAAGGTTGCATGTGAGAGCCCGGTGCTCCTCGGTAATCAATTGATCCATTCGCTCTTTCTCATTTATCATCCTGGAGTCTCGATATATCTCTCACTGACCATCTACACACCAGCTGTTTGGCTCATCAGCGACTGGGGTGAGGTCGGTGTTAGGTCGTACTAGAATGTTCTCTGCACTAGTAGCCTCATCAGACGAGGTAGTCCTCCTAGGTGAACTAGAGCCGGATGCAGACACAGAAGCAGATGCGGACTCAGAGCCGTAAGCAGAACCAGCCGGTGAACCTATAATTGTATCCTCTTCATCAGACTGGAAGGTAGTGACTACGTCGGGAACCACCCGCCGGGATTGATTCCGGGTAGTACGAGGTGCAGTAGGGGATGTCCTCATAGTAGGTGGGAAATAGGCGGGATCCTTCTCCGCATCAGTGTCTTCATCAATCAGCCGCAATGTGGCTGCCACTAACTTTGACTTGCCCTTGGTAGTTGAGTCGGAGTTCTCTTGGGAGCCATTGTACCTGTGGAGGCTTAGTAAGTACCAAAATAAACCAATAACACACTCAAAATTTTTTTAGAACAAAGAACGAACCAAAACAAAAAAAACAAAAAAAATTCAGACAATAGCTTCAGTGGCCACCTACGATGGGTACCTACAGTCCGTAGGTTGACCTATGGCCCGTAGGTTCCCTCCGTAGGTCAGAGGTCCCAAAAAGTTAGGTTCTGATGGGAACCACGGATGTGCAGAACGGTCTGTAGATTGACCTACAGACTGTAGTCCACCTCTGTGGTTCCACACTTAGTGGATTTCGCATGTACACCAGACCCACAGACCTGATCTACGGTCCGTAGATGGGGTCTCGTGGATTAGATTTGTGCCAGGTATCAGACATGCCTCATTTTAAAGCCATGTTTTTCAACAATTCAACAATCACCCTAAGTCTAATCATTCATTTCAACACCATTTATGATAGTTTCTCATCCCCTAGGGTTCCGTTTACACATCATTTCACATTTATTGCATACAAAACTAGGAACCCTAAGTCGAAACTGCCATTTAGACTATTTTCTCTGATCTATTTGATTACAAAGACAACATAATCACATTTTATCATCCCAAGGGTGTTTCTAATCTAGTTTATCATGCAATTTTATACAACAAACAACCCAAGGTCAAGACCCACTTCGTGACTTCATGTTTTGAACAATGAATACCAAAATTCAAAGTCAAAGTGAAGTCTGTTACCTTACAAGTATCGAAAGTGGGTGATTGTGTGATGAAAATGAACTCCTTAGAACTTTGGCTAGCCTTTTGACGCCGAACCCGGACAATGGAATCACTGGGGAGAGGGAGATGAGGATTTTGGAAAGAGTTAAAGTGATATGGGAATATAGGGAAGTGAATGTGGAGTGATCTGTGGGATTTGGGAGTTTAATGGAGTGATTTAGGGAGAGGAAAGTTTAGAAACGGTTGGGAGGTAGTTTTGAATATGGGGATGAATATAAAAATGAGGGGTTTTATTTTAAAAAATGTTTGGGTCGGGTCGAGCAAATCCTAGGTTTGGACCCACGAAACCCCGTCTACGGTCCGTGGGTCAACCTACGGACCGTAGATGTGGTACGTAGATCACTCAACACTTAGAAAATTTTGAGGACTTACCTGGGGGTCTACGGACACCATTCACGGTCCATGGATTGAACCACGGATCGTTGATGGGGTCTGTAGACCTCTGCAACAAACATTTTTCTGCAGATTTTGCTTTAAATCCCTGCACATGTAGCAACCGTTAGGCCTTTGTTTTTACATTTTCTGGACACTTTTTAGACACGGACCCTATGGTATATCTAGCCAACACTAAAACAAAAATAAAAAACAAATCTAAAAATTACAGAAAGTCAACTAAACAAAGAAAACTCCTAAATCGAAAAGAAAAACCTATAGTTGGCTAGATTGTACATCTTGAGTTGCCTACCAAGCAGTGCTTGATTTAACATAGCGGCACGATGCATGCCTCTTAATTACTTAGACTTCATAAAGATAGCAGGCCTCAACCACCTCTTGCATATTCTCCTCTTTGCCCATGTAGACCTTGATCCTTTGCCTGTTTACCTTGAACCTCGTTCCCTCATTGTTCTCGAGCTCGACCGCTTCATGTGGGAACACTTGAGTGACTATGAATGGCCCGATCCACTTGGACTTGAGCTTGCCAGGAAACAAACCTAACCTAGAGTTGAATAGAAGCACCAGATCACCCACAACAAATTCACGCTTTTCGATCTTTTGATCATGATACTTCTTCATCTTCTCTTTGTACAAGGCTGAACTTTCATAAGATCTTAGGAGAAACTCATCAAGCTCATTCATGTCACTTACTCTCTGACTCGATGTGGCGCCCCAATCCAAATTTAACTTCTTTAGCACCCACATAGCCTTATGCTCTAGCTCTACTGGCAAATGACAAGACTTCCCATATACAAGTTGGTAAGGGGACATACCTATGGGAGTCTTGATTGCGGTGCGATAAGCCCATAGAGCATCATCAAGCCTCTTAGACCAATCGGTTCTATTGGCATTCACAGTCTTAGCAAGGATTTTCTTGATTTCTCTGTTGGACACTTCAACTTGCCCACTAGACTGCGGATGGTAAGGAGTTGAAATATTGTGGCGGCGGATGCCATATTTGTCAAGTAGTGCCTTGAACAACTTATTACAGAAGTGGGAACCTCCATCGCTGAAAATCGCCCTAGGTGTACCAAATGTGGAGAAGATATTATTTTTTAGGAATGCGGTGACACTTTTACCTTCATTGTTAGAAAGCGCAATTGCTTCCACCCACTTCGACACATAATCAACCGCAAAAAGAATATACTTCATCCCATGTGAACTCACAATTTAACCCATAAAATCAATGCCCCATACATCAAATAACTCAATTACCAAGATCGGATTCATAGGTAGCTCTTGCCTCTTTGAAATTCCTCCTTCTCTTTGGCAACGATCACAAGACTTGGCGAAATCATGAGCATCTTGGTGGATGGTAGGCCAATAATACCCAGACTGCAAAATCTTATGTGCATTCCGAATACCACTATGATGCCCACCAACAGGCGAATAATGACACGCTTCTAGTATACTAATCATCTCAACCTCGGGCACACAACGACGAATAATCCCATCAGCACAAATCCGGAACAAATAAGGCTCATCCCAAAAGAACTTTTTCACATCATGCATAAACTTTTTCCTTTGGTGAAGAGACAAATCCGATGGAACCAGATCACTTGCCAAGTACTTAGCAAAGTCTGCGAACCAAGGAATAAGATCATGAGAAGCCACCAATACATGTTCATCTGGAAACGCATCATTAATTTCAGCCCCATCTCCTAGCTTGAGCATCGCTTCTTCCTCTAATCTGGTCAAATGATCGGCAACTTTATTTTCTGTCCCTTTTCTGTCTTTTACCTGAAAATCAAACTCTTGCAGCAACAATACCTATCTAATCAACCTTGGTTTTGCATCCTTCTTAGCCATCAAATACCTCAATGCAGAATGGTCAGTATGCACTATGACCTTAGTACTAAGCAAGTAGGATAAAAAAAATTGAATGCGAAAAACCACAGTTAGGAGTTCATGTTCAATCACTGTATAGTTCTTTTGAGCCACATTTAGAGCTTTGCTTGCATAGTAAATAGGATGAAGAATCTTCTCTCGTCTCTGTCCCAATACCACACCAAGTGCCACGCCACTCCCATCATACATTACTTCAAATGGTTGCCCCCAATCCGGTGAAATAATGATAGGTGCGAAAACTAACTTTTCCTTCAACTCTCCAAATGCTCTCAGACAAGCATCATCAAACTCAAACTTACACTCATTTTCGAGCAATTTACACAATGGGTGTGCAATCTTGGAGAAATCCTTAATGAACCTCTTATAGAAACTTGCATGCACAAGAAAACTTCTAACACCTTTAACAGAGATATGTGGTGGAAGTTTTTCTACTACCTCGACCTTTGCTCTATCAACCTCAATACCCTTCTCAGAAATCCGATGACCCAAAACTATCCCTTCTTTCACCATAAAGTGGCACTTTTCCCAATTGAGCACAAGATTGCACTCTTCACACCGTTTAAGTACCTCGGCCAAATGATCCAAACAACCACCAAATGAGTCACCTACCACAGAGAAATCATCCATAAATACCTCAAGAGTGTCCTCCACCATATCAGAAAATATCGACATCATGCAACACTGGAAGGTCGCTGGAGCATTACACAACCCAAATGGAATCTGTTTGAAGGCGAAAATCCCATAAGGGCAAGTGAATGTGGTCTTCTCTTGGTTTTCCGGAGCTATTGAAATCTGATTGTAGCCCGAATAACCATCAAGAAAGCGAGACCAACCCTTACTAGTGAGCCGGTCCAACATCTGATCCATGAACGTCATAGGGAAGTGGTCCTTTTCTGTCCAAGCATTCAATTTCTGGTAGTCCATGCATACTCTCCATCCAGTCACGGGCCACATCAGAACAAGCTCGTTTCTTGCATTAGGCACCACCGTCATTCCACCTTTTTTGGGCACACACTGAACATGACAAACCCAACTACTATCTGTAATAGGGTAAATGACTCCAGCATCCAACCACTTGATGGTCTCCTTTTTCACTACCTCTTGCATAGGCTGATTTAATCGTTTTTGGTGCTCAATACTAGGCTTGTGATCTGGCATGAGTTGGATTTTATGAGAACAAATACCAGGAGGAATTCCAATAATGTCCACAATAGTCCACCCGATAGACCTCTTGAACCTCTTCAACACAGAAACCAAAGCCTCAACTTGTTCCGCATTCAAATCGGCCGCAATAATGACCGGTAAAGTACCATCTCTCCCCAAAAATACATACCTCAAATGCGATGGTAGAGACTTAAGCTCCAATTTTGGAGCCTCTTCAACATATGGTTTTGAGGGTGGAGAGTCTTGATTCTTCATATCTAACTCCAATTTCTTTGGTTTGGAACATAATTCGAACCTATCAAGTGCGGAAACCAACTCATCATAGTCTTTAATACCATCACCCTAAAAATTCATCATAACCGCTGCAAGTGCATCAACACCGAACCGCCCTTCGATAGACACATTAGAACCTTGACCCACAATATGATTCACCATGGACACTGACTTGAGATCACTTTCCTGCTTCATGGACCTACAGTTATTGAAATTTACCTCTTCATTATTCAGTCGGAACTTCATATGCTCTTTGTCTATATCGACCAAGGCGCGCCCAGTAGCAAGGAATGGTCTCCCTAGGATGATGGGGACCTCAAAATCAACCTCACAGTCAAGTATCACAAAATCTGCCAAAAGAATAAATGACTCTACTTTCACAAGAACATCTTGGAGAACACCAATGGGCATCTTCACAGTTCTATCGGCCATGAATAATCACATCGCAGTCGGTTTTGGAGCCCCTAAACCCAGCTTCTTGTAATAGACAATGACATCAGATTAATGCTAGCACCCAAATTACACAACGCCTTAGCAAAATGCAACAACCCGATGGTACATGGAATAGTGAAGGCTCCAGGATCCTCCTTCTTTTGCACAAGTGACCTTGTAGCAATAGCACTTCAATGTTGCAACCAATCATCATCTTCAAAACTCACGGACCTCTTCTTAGTCACCAAATCTTTCATGAACTTCGCAAACCCAGGGATTTGCTCCAAAGCTTCAATTAGCGGAACATTGATGGAAAGCTATTTCAACATAGTAATAAACCTGCGTTATTTCCCTTCTTTATACTTCTTCACCAACCTCTGTGGGAATGGAGGTGGAGGTCTAGGCATGGGGACAATTCTTTGGGTTATCTCTGCTTCTTTCTCTGTAGCATTCTTGGACTCTTCAGTAACCTCAATCTCATCATCATATTTACCAACCTCAATTTCAACCTCAAACGGCATAGGTGGATCAATGGTTTGGTTACCCCCTCGAGTAGTGACTGCCATACAATGCCCATTTTCAGCTTTTGGATGGTATTGTTTAGAATTGTGCCAGGCTGACGTGGATTGATTGTAGTGGACAACTGATTCATCTGCTTCTCATGTTGCTTGATCAACATTGCATGGGCATCAACTTTTTGACCGATTCCAGACAAGTCGTTACGCATCTCCTTCATATTTTAATTAGTGGAATCAAACCTCTTCATCATCTTCTGCATCATATCCTTAATCTGTGACATACTACCCCCAACTTCCCTATTACCAGTTTCCCGATTCTGTGGAGGGACATAAGTTTCATCTCTACCATTCCTGTTGCCATAGTTGTTCCGGTTGTAGTTATTGTCGTGATTGTAGTTCCCATCCCGAACATATTGACCCTCTCGATTGTAATTACCATAGTTCTGACCTTGGTTTCCTTGACATTTGCTCCAATTATCCGAATAGGAACCTTGGGCGTTGGCACGGAAAACCCCTGTCTTATCATTCACCAAGTAAGCATCCTCTTCATAGTAATATTCCTCTTTCGGTGGTGGTGAAGTCCTAGTCAAATAATTCACCACATTTACCTTTTATGCACCTCCACTAACATGCTTCAACACCAACCCAAGTTTTGTCCTCATTTGAGCAATCTCCTCACGAATGTCATCGGTAGATTGACTAGTTGTGGATTGAATTGCAAAATTGCTTCTTCCAGTGTCTGACTTTCGAGTGCTCCATGCTTTATTGTTTCGAGAAATCTTCTCCAGTTTCTCAGCGATCTCCTCAAAAGTGCACTCACCATATGATCCTCCTGCAATAGTATCAAGCACATCATTACCATTGTCATCTTGACCTTGGTAGAAATACTCCTTTAGTGACTCATCATCAATGTGGTGGTTCGAAACACTTCTAATGAATGCAGTGAACCTGTCACACGAACTACTCAGAGACTCTCCAGGTAGTGCCACAAAATTGTTGAGTTTATCTTTGTGGTTCAACTTCTTTGACAACGGGAAGTACTTGGCCATGAACACCCTATCCAATATGTCCCATGTATGAATTTAGTTGTATGGAAGCTCATAAAACCATACAGCAGCATCACCGGTCAATGATAGAGGGAAGACTCTCAACTCTATAACGTTCATATACAACTCTGGTCACCCCACACAACTCTTACAAACACTCTTCAACTTGGCCATATACCCATACAGATCTTCTGAAGCCATACCGGAAAATAAACCGCTCAATATAAGCATCTGCATCAAACTGCTAGTCACCAGAAATGTATGCCCAGGCGGTAGAGGAGGGAGAACAATGGGTTCTTTCAGATTTGATGGTGTTGAATTTGACCGTGTAATTATCACACAGTCTTGGTTCAGGTGGAGCCTGCACCCTCAATGCATCTCCAATTAGATTATCACCCTGAACCTGAACATTATCATTATTCACTTGGTCCTCAGGTTCCTCGATGAGTAGGTTATCACAGACCCCTTGATTATTCATCATTCTCAAATTTTTTCTCAACTCTGGATCGTAGGTGGTCAGTGGTTTGCCTCGAATCCGTGTACTTGGCATACACTAGAGCAGAAACTTGAAGAAAACAAAAACAAAAGAAAACATAAAATTAGGAAATAATTGACTAAAGTTCAATAATGTAGTTAAAGTTACTCTAAAAGCCTTATTCCTTGGCAGCTGCGCCAAAATTTTATACCCTCAAATTACACCTCCCTAAAGAGGTATAAGCGATTGTTATCAAGTAAAGAACCCAACTTGTAGGTTGGGGTCGATCCCACGAGGAATATGGTTTAGACTTAACTTTAACTTACAATTATATTCGTTTAGTCAACGTATTTCTGAGACAAGTAAGTAAATGGGGGGGGGGGGGTTTGGGTAACAAATTACTAATTGTTGTTTAGAGAGCAAGTGAGAAAGATTCGAACTTTAATTTTTATCAATGAGAGAATGTAACTAGGGTGTATGTGTTTCCCATAAGCTCATAACACAATAATCCTAGTAATAACAATCATTTCCTAGTGTATTACATGCAAAGTGGTAAATTATGTATCCCTAAGTCCTTGGTCTGGCATATAGAAAATTTCACCCCGCACCTTGGTCCGGCTACGTGTGCATAATTTACTAACCCTTACCCTTACCTTTACCTCATATTAGGCATCACATCAATGTATGACTTAGTTTTCACCCTCGCACCAATTGACATTAGATTATTAGATAGTATCACACTAAATCTATGTTGATCGTTCTTTTCTTATTAACTAACTTCTTGGTCTGGCAAGTAGCAACAAGGCGAGTTCTAACATCTGCAACTGTTAAAAAGACGTCTAAACGAAAGAATTATCAATGCATGCAACAACACTATTCAAGAATTACTTAGTTACTATTCATACTTTGTTGATCGCTCATGGTTCTCACAACCCTAGTTGTGGATTTAGTTACCCATACTAGAAGGAACACAATTCATATTGTTAGAAGAAGAATTCATGAACTTACGTAATGAATAGAAGAAACCCATAATCTCCAATTGAAATTCAAAGCAATAATCTTTATAAACCGTAATTAGGAAATCAAATTTCTAATGTTTGCAAGTTAATTCCCAAGAACACACCAAGAACTAGAGGTAAACAATAGTGGCTAACACCCAAAAATGAGGTTTACATACCCTATTTATAGAAAACATAATCCCAAACAAAAAGGAAACGAAATAAGGAAATAAATTGCTGGACGCCGCTTCAATAGACGAGACTGACCTATGGATCGTGGATCGACCTACGGTCCATAGGTCCCTTCCGTAGCTCAGGACTTAGAACTTTTCCAAAGAGGTTGGAACCTTCAACTTTCTCATGCAAACGACCGACCTGCAGAATGGATCGTAGGTTGACCTACGGTTCGTCAATGGCCAAAGTGGTTCCACACATGGTCAAGACTTCCCTGATGTTCCTTCTACGCCACCTACCTATGGAGCGTGACTAGACCTACAGTCCATAGATTATCTCAGTAGGTGACTCATTCTGTGGAAATTCAGTTGTTGTCTCTCTCAACCTCGTCCAAGCCTATTTCCTGCAAATATATCACAAAAAACATTAATTCTAATAAAAAATTGCCCTATACACACACAACTCTTAAGTGAAATGTATTAAAAATACCGTAAACTCATGGTATATCAGTAAGGCACAAGATGTGACTATAGATGCAGGGGGTGTGCTCAGTTTTAAAGGAAGGATTTGTGTTCCTCAAGTGCATGACTTAATTCTGAATTTGTTGATAAAATCTCATGGTTTGCAATATTATATTCATTCGGGTGTGACCAAGATGTACCGAGACTTAAAGAGACTATATTGTTGGTCGGACATGAAGAAAGATATAGCGGAGTTTGTGGCTAAGTGTCAAAATTTCCAACAAGTAAAATATGAACATCAAAGTCCTGCAGGTTTGCTTAAGAGAAAACCAATTCTGGAATGGAAGTGGGAAACGATAGCTATGGATTTCATAGTTTGTCTTCCCAAGAATTTGGGGAAGTTTGATTCTATTTGGGTAGTGGTTGACAGATTGACTAAGTCCGCCCATTTCATTCCAGTCAGAGTAGACTATAATGTGCAACAATTGGCTAAGGTGTATGTAAAAGAGAGAGTAAGGTTGCACGAGGTGACCCTTTCTATCATCTCAGACTATGGTACGCAGTTTACATCCAAGTTTCGGAGGAAATTACATGATGAATTAGGCACACAACTCACTTTTAATACAACCTTTCATCCGCAGATGGATAGACAGTCGGAGAGAACTATCCAAGTGTTAGAGGACATGTTGAGAGCATGTGTGATTGACTTTAGAGGACATTGGGATAAGTTCCTATGTTTGTGTGAGTTCTCCTACTATAACAGGTACCACTCCAGCCAAATATGGCACCGTTAGAGGCACTTTATGGGAGGGGATGTAGATCACCCATATGATGGTTTGAGGCTGGAGATGTGAAACCTTTGGGGGTTGATTTAGTGAAGGATTCTCTAGATAAAGTGAGGAGCATTCAAGCTATGCTTTTGGCAGCCCTGAGTCGATAGAAAAAGTATGCGGACCATAAGGTAAGAGACATGGCATTTTAGACTGGTGAGAAAGTTCTTCTTAAAGTATCACCCATGAAAGGGGTGATGAGATTTGGCAAGAAGGCATGCTTAGTCCTCGATACATTAGTCCATTTGAGATTCTTGATTGTGTAGGGCCAGTGGTGTATAGATTGACTTTATTACCTAGCCTATTGGGAGTTCATCATGTATTTAATGTGTCCATGTTGAAGAGATATCATGGTTACGGAGATTACATCATAAAATGGGACTCATTGTTGTTAGAAAAAGACCTCCAGTATGAGGAGGAACCGGTTGCAATTCTTGATCGTGATGTGTAGAAGTTGAGGACCAAAGAGATTAAGTTCTTGAAAGTTCAATGGAAGCATCATCCAGTTGAGGAAGATACTTGGGAAACCGAGAAGGACATGCGTGACAAGTATCCCCTGTTGTTCGATGATTCAAGTACTACTCCACTCTTACTTTAGCCTATTCTTCCTAAGTTTGTCACTCGGGGACGAGTGATGGGTAAATTGGTATCTATTGTAACAACCTATTCCGGTCGTTATAGAAAATCCATCGGGGGAAATTTTTGGGTCAGAAAACTTTTTTGTAGTAACTTGAGAATTCCTAGCCTTATCAAGATTTTGATGAAATTGGAGTAAGTGAGGTCTAGGGAAATCTGGTAACAAATGAGAGATACAATAATGAATTTGATCACATGAGTGGATAGCCAAGACGTTAAGGAAACCGTATGACTTTTTGGAATCAAATTCGGGCAAGTAGAAATCCTGAAACTGATCTTAGTATGAACGGGTAGTTTCTGAGTGTCATGGGTTGAAGGTGTGTTGTGAAATAAGGGTTTGAAACTCTAAAATTGACTCTCTATTTCTGTGCAAGCCGCTAGGGCAGGATTATTCCTGCCAGGGGGCAACTATGACGGGATGGGGGTCGCCACAACGGTCCAGTCACGAATTATGCGGGAAATAAACCCCCAAAACACTATTATTATGCAATGTTCATTCTTGAGAGCTAGGAGACGACCCCAGGCGATTTCTTGACAGTTTTCCACTACTTTTACTACATAAGGTAAGGAATTTACTCCCCTAATCCATTTTTTGATCCGTAGAACTTAGAATCTTGATTATATATTATTGGGGGAGGGTTTTTGAACTAAATTGGATGGTGGGAAAAAGCCCTAGCTGCACTTTAAGATCATGAGTTGGGTCCTGGGTTTTGGATTTGTCATAATCCGGGTAAACTAGACCTTAATTATTGATCCTCGTATTGAATTGATTGTTTGTAGCACTAAAACAGGCAGAAAGAATCTGTAAAGGGAAGAATCAAGTTTCTTAGGAGGATTCAAGCTTCGTTTCGAGGTAGGTGATGGTTTGATTTCATGTTTGTGTGATATATTTTAGTATTTGCTTCATTGTAATGCATGTATGTATGCGAATATTGTACAATTGATCATCAAATGCGAATGAGTATGAACGAATGATTGTATGCCCATAGATCAACACTTGATTGTATGATTTTGCGAATGTACATTGTGATTGTGATTGTGGCTTGTTGAATGGATTGGGTGTTACGTTCCAACACACTAACTTGGATCGGGTGCCACATTTTGGCGCATATATGGGATCAGGTGTCACGTCCGGCACACTAGTTGGGATCGGGTACCACGTTCTAGTACACTAAGAGTTTCGGTGTGGGTTCCATGAGAGGACTATTGACTTGTCATATATGCGTAATTACTTGATATTGAAAATGTGGAATGGTACATTGCTCCTGAAATGATAATTGTTATTATATATGTTCGGTATATACTTGTTTATTGGTTGTGACTGCTTTCGTATGTTTCACTTACTGAAATAGCCACATGATCCTACCAGTACACTGTGGTTGTGTACTGATACTACACTTTCTCTTTCTTTGTTGAGTACAGGGCATCTTCAGGCGGCTACTGACAGACCTCATCTAGGAGATCAGTGATCAATCGAATTCAAGGGTGAACCAGTTCTTCTAGGCTGCCATCCGTTCTCTATGTTTTAGTCCACTCTTTTCAGACTCAGACTTTCTAGTTAGACTTACTCGTATGTTTAGTTGGGGTGTACCTATTTTTCTTAGACTTGTTGAACTTTAGATGTTTTGGTACATTAACTTTCAGATTCTAGTGGTGTTTTCCGCAATGTTTTAGTAACGAGTTGTTAGACTTTCGGAGTTTATGGGGACTCCACTTTATTTATGCATTTAAACCTGCTTCTGTATCTTTAAATGTTTAGTTCTTGGGTTTGCTGATTAGTATTAATGGTTCTCCTACCGGAGGATTAGTGTGGGTGCCAATCACGATGGTCTGGGTCGTGACAACCCCATAGAAGAATGGATTTCATGGGTGAATATCCACATACCTTGATTCTAGAAGCCCAAAAATAATGGAGGATTGGAGACTTGGATGAACCCTAGCTCTTCTTCTTCTTCCTTAGACTTGAGAGAATTTGGAGAGTGAATTTTGTAAAGCTTAGGGAATGTAGGAGAATGAGTTGAAGATGGGTTATTTGAGGCTTAAAAACATTATATAAGGTTTAGGGTAGAAGGCAAAACGACGTAGTATAGGATTAAAATAATTAGGAAAAGACCCATATTGGTCAATCGTAGAAATATTAAAAAACCATAATTTGTACCTACTTTTTGATGGACCACTTCTATGGCTCGTAGGTCTTTCTACGGTTCATAGAAATCAACTGTACAATAAACTTTGACCGTTAAAATTTCACCATGTCTGGACTCACCTACAAACCTATCTATGACTCGTACATAGGATGACCGACCGTACTAGTGAACCGTACAATGGGTACTAAGACTTGGATTTAGAAAGTTATTTTCCCATATCCTATGGTTGCCTTCTGTAGTTCGTAGATTGGACCCGTAGACACAGACTTTAGCCAATAAAAATTATTTTCTTCCTTTTCCAAATTTTGAGGTGTTACAATATCTCCCCATTGGGAACATTCGTCCTGGAATGGGACTCAAGGCAACATAAGGAGGGTAGGGGAAGAGGTCTAACATCCCAACAAGAATGCAACTTCATCAAAAGCACATAAACATTTTCATAACATCATTTCATAAGACATACATGCAAATTACATGCAAATGCACATATTCATAAAGAAGACAATCTAATTAGTGAATTTTCTCAAGAATCAAGTTTTCATGAGTATGCATGCATGAGGAAATGTGAGAACAACTAAGACACATGAAACGAAAAGGATGAACCATGACGAGCTAAATACCTCTAGCTAGAGTAGGGTCCGAGGGAAAGTGATGGGGTAAAGGGACATCATCTTGGCCTAGGCCTCCCAAGTAGCACTCTCAACCATTTGATTCCTCCAAAAGACCTTTACGGATGCCACATCCTTATATCTCAACTTTTTAACTTGCCGGTCCAAAATCTCAAAACTTCTTCATAAGAAAGACTCTTTTTTTATACCAAGACTCTCCTATGGTACAATAGATGTTGTATCACCAACTCATTTTTTCAACAAAGAGACATGGAAAATCAGATGCACCGATGCTGAGTCATTAGGTGAATCAAGTTCATAAGCAACTTTTACAATACGCCTCAAAATTTGATATGGGCCCATATAACGGGGACTAAGCTTCTCTTTCTTTCCAAACCTCATGATACCCTTCATTGGTGAAATTTTAAAGTAGACCCAATCATCTACCTCAAACTCAAGATCTCTTTTTCTACCATCGGCATAGGACTTTTGTCGACTTTGAGCTGATTTCATCCTTTCTCTAATAAGACAAACTTTATCCATGAACTCATGTACAAATTAGAGACCTATCAAAGCAACCTCACCTACTTAAAACCAACCTATGAGAGATCTACACCTCCTACCATAAAGACCGTCAAATGGAGTCATACCAATGCTTGAATGATAGCTATTATATGCAAACACAATCAAAGGCAAATGATTAGCCCAATTACCCTTAAGGTCAATCATACAAGTTCTCAACTATCTTCCGAAGTTTGGATATTATACTCTGCTTGCCCATCAGTTTGAGGATGAAAGGCCATTCTAAGCTTAACACGAGTACCAAGACCCTTTTGGAAATATTTCCAAAACTGAGAAGTAAATTGGGTTCCACGATTGGACATAATGGATAGGGGCACTACATGCAACCTAACCGACTCCCTTATATACAACTTAGCATACTCCTCTGCCGAAAAAGAAACTTTGATGGGAATAAAATGATCCAACTTCTTCATACGATCTACATTAACCCAAATTGAGTCATGTTGCCATTGGATTCGGGGTAAACAAATAATAAAGTCCAGATTAATACTAATGACTTGGGACAAACCTCCCAGTTTTTTATGCTCAACTTTCACTTGTTGACAATTAGGACCATTAGCCATAAATTATGCAATATCATTCTTTATTCCATTCCACCAATAGACCTCCCGCAAGTCACGGTAAATTTTGGTGGCTCCCGGGCGAATGGAATATTGAGAACTATGGGGTTCTGATTAGATTCCCTATTTTAAGTCATCAACATTGGGAACACATAAATGTTCTTGATATCAAATCACACTATCTCTCCCTTTGGAGAAAGCGTCAACGGACATCTTAAGCACCTCTTCCTCCAATTCAACCAAAATAAGATCAAAACCTTGCTTGGCTTTCACATCCGACACAAAGGACGATTCTAAACCACTATGAACAATAACACCACTTTTATTAGAATCAACCAACCAGACACCCAATCGGGCCAATATATGAACATCTTGAATCAAATCCTTTTCATCATCATCAACATGAGAAACACTACCCATTCATAGCTAACTAAGAGTATCCCCGCCAACCACATTTGCCTTGCCGAGGTGATAGAGGACACTCATGTCATAATCATTTAGCAACTCAAGCCACCTCATTTGGCGAACATTTAGATCTTTTTTCTTGTACACATATTGCTAACTTTTATGGTCGGTAAAGACATCAACATGAACACCATATAAGTAATGCCTAACACAACTACCGCTAGTTCCAAATTGTGGGTAGAATAGTTCTTTTCATGAATTTAAAGTTGTTGGGAACCATAGGCAATTACCTTCGCATTTCGCATAAGAACACACCCTAGTCCAATCCTTGAAGCATCAGAATAAAAAACAAACCCACTAGACTCTTCCGGTAAAGTCAACACCGAAGCGGAGGTAGGCAATCTTTCAACCCTTTGAAACTCTTCTCAAACGCTTCCGAACATAAGAACTTAATTGGTTTTGGGTCAACGCTGTCAATGGAGAGGCAATCAAAGAAAATCTTTCAACAAACCTTTTATAATAATCAGCCAAACCCAAGAAGCTTAGAAGGGGATAGAGGTCTAGGCCAACTCTTAACCACATCCATCTTCTTGGGATCTACCTCAATACCCTTTCCACCCAGAAAGACATGAATCTCAACTAAAACTCGCATTTAGTAAACTTTGCAAAGAGTTGTTGGTCATTGAAACTTGCAACACAATCCTTAAATGATTGGTGTGTTGATGAGTCCACAAATTGGACTCATTTAGGGCTATATTTTGAAGAATTAGTGTCCTCAAATGCATATTTTGTCTCAATAGTTGATGAAAACCCTTAAGTTTCAGGTATTTGGAGTTTGAGGGAAAGCATGGACACTACTTAGCAAAAAGGAACAAAGGAAGCTGAAAGAACAAAGAAATAAAGATCTGAAAATCGCCGAACCTGTTTGGCGAGTCGCCAAAAGGTATTATCCACGCCTTTTGTTCTAGTGTGCTGAACCATGAAGGAAAGGATCAAATCGGAGGTGAAAAGGAGCAGTCGGCGTGTCACCGAGCAGTTCCGCAAAGTAGTACTATGTCGCCCAATGATCCAAAACATGATGATGCTGAAGGATAGAGCAAGATAGCGATGAAACCTACCAAAGGGCGGATCGTCGAGTTGATCGGCGATCTCGACTAACGGCGTCGAATGATCTGCTACAACATAAATTTTTGAAAACTATAAATACTCGTCGAGAGTTGTAGCTTAATATCAGATTTTTAATATAGAATTTTTAACATAGACTTTTAAGTTCTAAGTTTGGAGAGGGTTTTGAAGAACTTGAAGATTCAAAGGGTTTCAACTCCAAGATTTTGGACTTGGGCCTTGTGGTTTCTTCACTCTTGGCTTCTTTTGAGACTTAAATCTTCGTATCCATTTGAATGCAAACTCACACTGGTATAAATTTCTATCTCTTTTACATGTCTATCTAAAACTCCAATTCTTGGGGTGTAATATTGTGAATATGGGTTAGATTATATGTTGGGTCTTGCTTGTTGATGATTTATTTGTTGTTTAGATGTGATTTCGTTTAGTTGAAACTTAATGAAATTATAGTTGCAAATACAATTTCACCTTTGTGTTTTTAGCTTGCTCGAGAGAGAGGTCGTAAAACTAAGACTACTAAATTGATGGCCGGTGGGATTGGGTCGACATGAGGTTCAACTCGAGAGAGTGAACCCTTGTCCCTCTGCCACACACTCAGCTCGAGAGAGTGAGTGGGCTAAGGCATAGGCTGTTCTTCATGCGGCAACTCAATGTTCCAGAGAAACCGAGTTGATTCGGGGTAAGTTGCTCGAGAGAGAATTTACCCCCACTATAATCTAACCTAGTCACAAATATTCAACAGTTTTATTATCAAAAGAATGTACCCAATAGTTTGGTTTATCCCGTATTTCTATCACATCCTAAGAACCCCATCTCCTTGATTAGTACTCTTTGCATTTTTTCTGTTTTTGTTTACTTGTGACAAACCCACATTGATAACTGACGTTTGCGTCACCCCTTAGATTTAACATGTTTATATTCGAAAATGTTTCTAGCTATGACTAATTAGAACTAATTTTTATTTTTCTATTCATTCTCAAGCCCACTCCCTTGGGAATCGACCCCAACCCTTGGTTGGGTTACTTTATTATTGTAGCATTGGAAGTTGTGTCTTCATTATGCAAACATCAAAATGGCGCCACTGTTGGGGAGTGGTTTTATTTGAGAATTTGTAGTTTAGTAAAAAAAGTTGGTCTTGCTAGTTGTAGTTTACTAACTTAATTTTTGGGTTTTGTTTTGCTTTGAAGTTGTTGATATAGGGAGTTACCCTGAGCATGGCTCAGGGAAATGGTAGAAACTCAGTTGAGACGAGTCAAGAAGGCAAGAGGGACTTCAAGTTAACCGCACTTGTAACTAAGCTTAACGTGTTGGCCACCAAAATATCAGAGGTGGAAAACCAAGGCAAGATCCAAATGAGATACATACCCCGTCATGAGCTGAAATAATCTAGAGATAGGGAGAACAATCGTGTCGAGGACACACTCCCAATCATTCTCCAAAAGATCACCGAACAAGATCAATTGTTGGAAGAGATGAATGAGAATATTGAAGTGTTGAATCAAATGAACGGCTCCCATTTTAGATCGATCCAGCTGATCAGGACACTCATAAGTTATGCAGTGCCTCCTCTTAACTCAAATGAACTATTGGGGTTACCTAGTAACACTAGTACCAACCCCACTAATGGAGAGTGAGTAAGGACTCGGGTCGTGCCACGATGTTAACTAAGGCGCTTCTTGGGGGGTAAACCAAGGTTTTAAATGCTTTTGTATGCTTTAAGAAATAATAGTGTGTTAGTGGTGCAGGGTTAAATGCTGAAAGTGTTTGGAAAATGCATATTGACGAGTAAAAGGTCAGTCAGCGAATCGCCAAAATAGTCGGCGTGCCCGATGAAGATCGCCATTTGGACCATCACTTTGACTGAAGGTCCGGTAAAACTCGGCGATCGCAGTGACCACTCGACATGTCGCTGAGTAGATCAGAGAGTGCGACTAATGTCACCGAATGGACACGAACTGGACGGTTTATAATGGCCAAAAGACTTAGAATTTGAAATCATTCACTTTCCCTCGCTTTTAAACTTCACAAACTCACACCAAGGTATTATCTTTAATATTTTTATATTTTATGAGTATTTTAGTTGTTGATTGGTGCTCGGAACTAGGATTTCTTTGATTCCTAGCTTTTCAATCGTGTTTCAATCAGCATTTAAGGTTGGTTTCTGAATCTCGAGTTTACATTCAAAAAATTTGTACTCATTTGCAATGATCGTATCGTATTATTGTGTGTTGGGCCTCTCTGATAGAATTAGAATGCTTAAATGCCAATTTTAATTTGAAAATCTTGCCCGTAATGTTTTGATCGTCAAATGCCCATATTTTTTGTGCTTTTAAATGAATGAAATTGTATTGGGTTGTGGTTGCGTGTTGTTTAGATTGATTGGGTGAAGTCTGAGTTGACCATGTTTGTGCGAAATGACGAAAACTACTCAATGATAGAGCGGGTAACACCACTCTTAAGAGCAAACATAGTCAAATGGCCAAATTTGGCAAAACCGAGAAAAATCGGAGTATCCTGGGGTGATGGGTAGTACGGGTCTTGTTTGAATTCCATTAGTGCATGCTTTGATTTTATCTTGGGGGTTGCGAGTTTGAATTCGAGAAGGTAGGTTGGAAATAGGCACGTTGGGCTGTTTGGCGAGCTGGGTCGAGCTCACCGAACTATTTGGCGGTTCGCCTAATGACCCCATCTTGCTTTTAAATTCATGATTTATGTGTTTTTTGAGTCTGTAACTTTCGGCGAGAAGCCTTTGGTCGCCGAAAGCACTCAGCGACTCGCTGAAGGTACTCTTGATCACCCTTTTATGCTCCCCTGAACTTCTGTTGCACTGTAACTTTCAGCGGACAAACCCATGAACGCCGACAGTAGTTGGAGATTCGCCGAAAGGGCCTTACCATCACCGACTTGCTATAATTTTTAAACCAATCCCTTCGGCGAGCCCGACTTAGCTCACCAAAGAGGTTCAGCGACTCACCGAATGGATCGACGAGCCTGTCTGTAATAGATTTTCTGTGTTTATGTTTGAATTTTCTATTAATTTGTCCCGATATCTTGCAGATATGGTATGCACAAAATCTAACCATGCAACCTCAGAAGAAAGCACAGGGAATAACCATAAATGAGGGGGGGTCAAATCCTCCAAAGAGGAGAGGAGAAGAACTCCCACCGAGAGATGAAGGCAAAATGAAGAAGCATATACCTAGAAAAGGAGTAGCTATTGAAACTCAGGCTAATATTTTAGAACCTGAAGATGAGCAGCCTCTGATAAACCAAAAGGATGAACTCCGGGCCAGATCTCAGTGCACATCCACCAATATTCCCTCAGCTGCCACTTCTCCGGCAATAGACTTCATGCCAGCGCAGATACCTTCAGTCACCCCTGCACTCCCTATCGTTCCTCCTCCTAGACTACTGAACAGACTGAAAGGTGAGGGGGTACGAACCATCCTAGAGGAGAATCTATTATCTACAAAAGGCCTGGAAGGCAAGCATCCCGATGTGATTGACACCTTCCGATTCCATGAGTTTGAGTAGTTCACAAGGCCCCGAGGCCCTTACATTCGTTCTTGGGTTAGGGAATTTTACACAACTTATGGGGAGTTGGTGCCCAAGAACAATAAGAAGGCAAGTGAGTTTAGACCGGTAAAGTCGGTCATTTTCAGAGGCAAGGAAGTTGAGTGCCACAGCGAGTTTATTAACACTGTATTGGGTAGACCGCTGCACTCTACACTTACCTACGAAGGGTTACCTATTGTTCAATCCCTAGATGACCTGAAGGGTTGGCTGAATTCTCTAATTTCTGACACCACCCCGAGGTGGATGGATGCAGGGACACCTATTGAGAAGAGACACTTAAACATCATTTCTAGGTTCTGGTTTGGTATTCATCAGCAACACCATCATGCCATCACAGAATGAGTCCATTTTGCTCCATCCTAAGGAATCTTGCATTGGTTCTATCTTGTCCAGGAGGCACATCGATCTGGGGATACTGATTTCACAAGAGATAGCCATGAGGGTCAAGCAGAAGTTGCCTTCTCTGCCATTCCCAGTCTTGATCATGGAGTTGTGCCAGCATGCTGGAGTACCTCAGGACACTACGAGGGATATTGAGGTCACACCGTCTTCCTCCACTGACATCCGACGTATTGAGGGTGATTTCACACGAGAAGACATTGACAGGAGGAGAGCAGCTCCGACATATATTTCTCTAGAAGTTGATATTGACTCGTTACCAGCAGAGGCACGTTCGCCTACTCTAGCCTCTGAGCCTTATGGTACATCCACTTCTTCATCTTCTTCACAGGTCCCAGGTGCCTCTTCCTCTTCTTCTTCCCAGCCTGCCATGATTACTGAGGCCATGATCCTGAAAATGGGACAGCTGGCCTATTCAGGGGATGTGAGAGCGACTCGATTGGATAGATCTATTCCAGGGATGATCGATAGTGCTATCTTAGTTGCACTGACCCCCCTTAGGGCCTTTATTGATGATTTGGCTACTAGAGTCACTGCTTATGAGAGCAGACAGGGAGAGACATCCGAGGTTTTGTCTTTTTTAAGCCGAAGTGGCAGATTTGAAGAAGGACGTAGACTATTTGAAATCTACCGACTTCACCTCATTGATGCGGGGTGCAGATGATGAGGATGCTCGTAAGACCTCAGGGATTCCTCCAGCTATCACCGAAGATGTACATAGGGGTGGCACAACATATGAGGAGTCGAATGCAAAGACCGACGAGGAGCTGATAGCAGTACATGAGGAGGAGATGATGGAGAGCCTAGAGCAGAGCCCATTTAGAGATTTATCAGATCTTGTGGGGACGATTGTGCAGCCAGTGATCTAGACATCACCGACTGAGACGTCCACAGCAGCCCCTAGTGGATCTGGCACTACCATTCCCTCTGAGGTGACTCTAGGCACTGATGCCTAAGTTCATACTGCTACACCAGACACTGAGGCCCCGACAGATGGAGAGACTACATATATAAGACTTTTCTTTACCTCCCTCTCTGCTTACTTACTCTTACTTTTGGATACTTTTATTCGCATTTGGGGACAAATAATTTTTGTTTGTTGTGGGGTGAGGCCCACCTTTGTGCACATTTATTTTGATTTTATATTTTGGGTTGTGAGCTATTATTGTGTTATTACACTGCTTTGCGTGGATGTTTGAGCTTATGGCTCCTTTTGTTTTAAGTTGCAAAATGATTTTGACCCCTTTTGAAAAAAAATTGCCACCTCTCTTGTGTTGAATGTGGCTGTCTTTTGCAAAATTTAAGTCTCGGTTCTGATCAATACCGATGACTTAAATAGTGCTCATGATCGAACGAACATGAATGTGCGGCTACGATGAGGCAAAATGAAGTTGCATAGACAATATGTGAATCTTTGCATCTCGTTATGACTAGCCTAGTATCAAATTGAGTCTCTTGTGATGATCATTGCACACTAGCGAAAGTGTGGAGTCTTGTTTGAATGTAGTGTCAATGCCTAGTGTGATGAGCTTACTTTGAACCATGCATGATAGATCCTAGAATTTTTCCCGTTGGTCCGATCGACTAAGTAAGGCAATCTCTTGATATGATATTAGGCAACTTTAAAGAGTGTGGGCCAATTTGACAGATACCTCTTTTGTGACCAACCTTGTGAGTGTGTGAACCTCTCTTGAACACCCTTTGAGCCTTACCTTTATTTGGAAACTTTATGAAATCATAACCTTTCTTTATCCATTACCCATAATCTTAATGATGTTGTGGTTAGTTGTGGTGAAAAGAAAAGGTAAATCAAGAAGTGCAAGAAAGTCCCTCTTACCCATGGTTTAGAAAAAATGGAACCCCTCCATATAAAATAAAAAAATAAAAAAAAATGAAAAAAATGAAAAAGAAAGTTGTAGAATAAAGTACAAAAGAAATGGGGTTTCCAAACAATCCATGGAAAGTGAATAATATGATGACTTATGAGAACTAAAGAGAATGATGAAGGAAAAGGAAAGAAAGTGTTGAGAGCACCACATTTCATGAGCATGAAAGTCACTGAGCCTAAATGACCAGACCTTTTCACTCATCCCCATTACAAGCCTTGAAAAGACCTTTTTGATCTTGATTAAGCTGAAACAAATGTTGATCGGAAAATACGGGCAAACCTATGGGTGAAAGCATGCATTGTGTTCTTCCTTGTGAGAGTGAGCATTGCATTTGATTCCAGAACTTTAAATGATTAAACCAATGTGTGTGAAATTGGAAGCATTCTTTGTGTGAGGGCATTTAAACACTTTGGTTGAGCTTGAACTTGCATTTGAAGCAAGTATTGTGAGCATGAGATTCTTTGATATTGGTGAGTCATAACTTGAATCTTTGAGTGCACATTTGATCTTTGCATAAGTAACTTGAGTATTGTTGTGTGCATTCATGATTGAGTCTTGTGTAGCACTGTTCGAGACCTTCTTTTTGAACGGCTGGGCTTGAGTTTGCTTGAGGACAAGCAAAAGTTTAAGTTGGGGGTGTTGATGAGTCCACAAATTGGACTCATTTAAGTCTATATTTTGATAGAATTAGTGTCCTAAAATGCATATTTTGTCTCAATATTTGATTAAAACCCTTAATTTTCAGGTGTTTGGAGTTTTAGGGAAAGTATAGACACTACTTAGCAAAAAGGAACAAAGGCAGCTGAAAGAACGAAGAAATGAAGATCTGAGAATCGCCAAACCCGTTCGGCGAGTCACCATAAGGTATTATCCTCGACTTTTGTTCCAGTGTGCTGAACCTTGAAGGAAAGGATCAAATAGGCGGTGAAAAGGAGCAGTGGGCGTGTCACCGAGCAGTTCTGTGAAGTAGTACTATGTCGCCCAATGATCCAAAACACGATGATGCTGAAGGATAGAGCAAGACGGCGATGAAACCTACCAAAGGGTGGATCGCCGAGTTGATCGGCGATCTCGACTAACGGCGCCGAATGATCCGCTACAACATAGATTTTTGAAAACTATAAATACTCGTTGAGAGTTGTAGCTTAATATTAGATTTTTAATATAGATTTTTTAACATAGACTTTTGAGTTCTAAGTTTGGAGAGGGTTTTGAAGAACTTGAAGATTCAAAGGGTTTCAACTCCAAGAATTTGGACTTGGGTCTTGTGGATTCTTCACTTTTGTCTTGTTTTGAGACATAATTCTTCATACCCATTTGAATGCAAACTCATACTAGTATAAATTTCTATCTCTTTTACATGTCTAGCTAAAACTCCAATTCTTGGGGTGTGAGTTTATGAATATGGGTTAGATTATATGTTGGGTTTTACTTGTTGATGATTTATTTGTTGTTTAGATGTGATTTCGTTTAGTAGTTGTGGTGGAACTTAATGAAATTGTAGTTGAAAATACGATTCACCTTTGTGTTTTTGGCTTGCTCGAGAGAGAGGTCGTAAAACTAAGACTTCTAAATTGATGGCCGGTGGGATTGGGTCGACATGAGGTTCAGCTCGAGAGAGTGAACCCTAGTCCCTCTCCCACGCACTCAGCTCGAGAGAGTGAGTGGGCTAAGGCGGAGGTTGTTCTTCATGCGGCAACTCGGTGTTCAAGAGAAACCGAGTTGATTCGGGGTAAGTTGCTCGAGAGAGAGAATTTACCTCCACTATAGTCTAGCCTAGTATCAAAAATTCAACAGATTTATTATCAAAAGCATGTACCCAATAGTTTAGTTTATCCCGTATTCCTATCACATCCCAAGAACCCCATCTCCTTGATTAGTACTCTTTGCATTTTTGTTGTTTTTGTTTAGTTGTGACAAACACCCGTTGATAATTGACGCTTGCGTCACCCCTTAGATTTAACATGTTTATATTCGAAATGTTTCTAGCTATGACTAATTAGAACTAAATTTTATTTTTCTATTAATTCTCAAGCCCATTCCCTTGGAACTCGACCCCAATCCTTGGTTGGGTTACTTTACTATTGTACAATCGTATACACTTGCATTGGAAGTTGTGTCTTGATTACGCAAACAACATGTGCTTATCCTCCCTCTTTGAGTAAATCAATATGTCATCAATAAACACAATCACAAACATGTCAAGAAATTGTTTAAACAATAAATTCATCAAATCCATATGTGTGGCCAGAGCGCTATTCAAACCAAAAGACATTACCAAAACCTCATAATGACCAAACTATGTTTGAAAAGACGTCTTCGCAATGTCATCTTGCTTAACCTTCAACTGGTGATAACCCGATCGTAGGTAAATCTTTGAGAAGTAACACGTTCCTTGGAGTTGATCAAGAAAATCATTTATCCTTGGAAGAGGATACTTATTCTTAATGGTTACCATGTTTAATTGTCAATAGTCAATACACATGAAGAGATACTCAGTCAGATAAAACCCTTATCCAAGAAATCTTTTAATTGATCCTTTAATTCTTAAGTTCTGTCGGATCCATACGGTAAAGAGCAATAGAGATAAGATGTGTATCTCCAGAAGGTCAATATTGAAGTTTATTTCCCTTTCGGGAGAAACATTAGGTAAATCATCGGGAAATACTTCCAGACTCTCATTAATAATGGAGACCGACTTAAAGATAGGGGTTTCGAAATCCATATCCCTAACCCAAACAAAATGATATATGCTACCTTTAGATATCATTTTTCTAGCTTTAAGACAACAAACAAACTATCCTTAGGCATATAATTTCTCCCTTACCACCAAGGACAGGTTCATTTTGAAATTGAAACTTGACTACTCAGGTTCTACAATCCACATAAGCATATTAAGAATGGAGTCAATCAATGCCAAGAATAACATAAAAATCTAATATATCAAGCTCTATACGATCAACATGAGTGACTCTATGGGGTAAGGAGATGAGACAACTTTTATAGACTCTATTAGACACAATAGATTTATCAAAAAGTGAAGAGAAAGAAAAAAGGTCTATCAACACATCTGGAAGAACATCTAACCGCCACATATGGCATAACAAAAGACAAGGTAGCAGCGGGATCAAGCAAAGAATAAACATCGAGATGAAAGACTTTGAGCATATCGGTAACAACATAGGGAGAACCTTTTTGATCAAGTCGAGTTTGGAGTGCATGGAACCGGTTTTTTTAGCACTTAAACCCGAACCACTAGGTAGAGTTTTCCTACCATCCTTTCCCTTGTCAACTCTAGACAAATAATCTCTCAATCGGTGACCATCTTTACCACAACCAAAGAAATTATTGGTATCCATCAAGCCTTTTCCAAATGACGCTTCACACACTTTTGGCATGTGGGAACCGAAGTACCAATACCACCAACATTTCCTTCTTGAGGCTTAAGGGTGATATACCGTGAGTTTACGGTATTTCTAATACATTTCACTTACAAGTTGTGTGTGTCTAGGGCCTTGTTGTATTGGTTTTTATGTGTTTTTATCATATTTTGCAGGAAAGATGTTCAGGCGCGGAAGTAAAGAGACAGCTGAAA
>JAJOOO010001915.1:0-42641 GCA_029582685.1 Solanum piurae
ATGTTGCTGCCTGACACGTGGACCAGCAGGTAAGTTTTTCTTTCCTTATTTGCATATAAATTATATTAATATTATATTAACTTATTTCCATTAAGCTATCTGTTTGATTTCCTTCTTCAACTTTCCATCTTTAATTCGTTTTAGCTCCAAACATTTCCAATTTTCCATCAATTTAATCCTACAAATAAAATATATCATTTAGCACAATCCATAAAATTTCTGCTAAAAAAAGACAAATATAAATAATAAATATGAGGCAAATAATGATTAAAAATATGTATTTTCACCTCACATCAATATTACCTTTTACCTACACAAACTAACACATTTGCCTTTTGAGTTATTTTTCTTTTAAAGGTACTCAAAACTGATTTGTGTTGAGAAATTGGTTGAACATTCAAAGTTGTCAAATATTCCTTCCCCAATCGAATTTTGTTGAAAGGAAAAAGAAAAATGACTCAGAATAGTGAGAATATTGGCCTAATCGAAGTTGTTATAGCCCAGCCCTCTACCGCTGAACAAAATGAGTTGATCACATAACTGATGCAACAGATTGCTGAGTTAAGGGTTGAGCTCCAGAAAAATCAAGATTTGTCAATTCCGGCTGTCGCCGTCAACACTCCAAGCGATGGAAGGCCTCCACTCTATTTTTCTCCTCTGAATTCAAACTCAGAACATGTCCTGAATAACCCACCCTCCAACCATGCTCAAAATACGTCCACCATCGTCTTAACCACCTCAAATCTTCATCACGCCAGCACTTCATACCAAGCACCACCTCCTCTTCAAAACCTGAATACCAACCCTCAAGTTTTCCATCTCCTTCAAAACCAAAACGTAAATAACTCTAAAATATTCCCACCATATCAAAGATTAAATGTCAACAATCCTCAAATATTCCATTTCATGTACCAGACCCCTGCAAAAGGCACTGAAAATCCACCAAATGTCCAACCCTTACTTCCAAAAGTCACTTTTGATATCCCAGTCCAAAGCGAACCACACCTTCAGTATACTGCCTATTCCGAACTTGACCACTACAGAGAGAAGGAAAAGGAGTGGAAGGCAAAAGAGGAAAAGACTAAGCAGATCATGAAGGAAGAGATTGTGAAAGTGATAAAAGAACTTAACTACTCTTCATAAGAGGTGGGGCTGAACTATAAAAATTTATGCATTCATCCAGATTTGGACCTTTCGGAAGGGTTCAAAGTGCTAAAGTTCGTCACTTTTAATGGAACTAGAAATCCTCTAGTACATCTTAAAGCTTATTGTGATCAACTCGTGGGAGTTGGCAGAAATGAAGCATTGTTGATGCGCCTTTTCAGTCGAGTCTAAATGGAGAAGCTCTAGAGTGATTTACATCACAAGAATTAAAACAATGGTCGAGTTGGAATGCACTCGCAAAGGATTTCACTGAAAGATTTGGACATAACGTAGAATTTGAGCCAGAACGCTACTACTTGGAGAAGATCAAAGAAAGGTCTATAGAAAATTATCGAGAGTATGCTCTTCGTTGGAGAAAAGAGGCCACAAGAGTTCAACCTCGTATGTCTGAACGTGAGATCACTGAAATGTTTATTCGAACTCAAGAGCCTGAGTACTATGAAAGAATGTTGTGTATGATGGGACAAAAATTTGTCGAGATCGTCATAGTGGGAGAAGTTTTAGAAGATGGTTTCAAGACTGGAAAGGTCACAAACCTTACGGCATTGCGAGCTAATGGAAAAGCTACAAAAATTAGTGATATAGATATATCAAAAGGAAAAGAAGAAGAGGTATCCGTTGTCATGGCTACCCGCATGCAGTCGGCCCCACAAAGAAAATGTCAAAATCGTAATGTCAATCAGAATCAATTCCCTCCTCCAAACTTTAGGAAAGCTCTTAAAGTATTTACACCACTAAGGGAATCTCAAACTCAACTTTATGAAAGGTTGAAAGCGATGGGTATGCTCCATCCTATAGAAGGAAGACCAGCCAATCCTTTGGAAAAATTTTACAGGGCTGACCACAGATGTGCTTATCATTCAGGAGTTGTTGGACACGATACAGAGAATTGTTCAACCCTCAAACAGAAAATTCAAAACATGATCAACAACAATTTGATCAATATCGATTAAGCCTTCCCAAATGATATCTTATTGGATGCTAAAGAGTAAGTACAAGACATTTCTGAACAGAGTCATTTGAAGATATTCATCATCAAAGGTTGAAAATAAGTATGCTCAGTACTGGCCAGAATTTTTCATATGAAGTTATTGTTATCTTTCTTTTGAAAATTCATATTTAATCTCTTTCTTCCCATTTTATCGCACATTCCTTGGAATGAACTATGTCTGACCTGAATTCTCAAGAATGAGATACGTAGTGTGTCGGCCTCGGTCGTTTCCTTATCAAAATTTCCTATTTTTGTTAATTCTTGAGAAGGGAACTATGTTTGACCTGATTCCAGCCTCAACGGGATACGTAGGCGCCACAACGGCTCAGTCATATTTCTCGTAAGACTTTCATCTCTTTTGTAATGGAAACTGGGACACAATTTTTGAGAGGATCACAAAAATTCATTCGAAGATGGACTTCTCCAAAAAGTCAAGACTTAATATAAAAATGCAACTAGTAGGTGTTTTCAGAGGATCTCAAAAATTTCACAAGATGACATTTGCTAGAGAATCAAGCTAGAAATCATGTTGAAATATGCAACTGGGACAGAATTTTTGAGATCATCTCAAAAATTCCACGAAAATGTCATTTGTGAATAGACTTATACTTGTGATTATTGAAGCAAACTGGGACAAAATTTTGAGGAGGGACCTCAAAATTCAAGAATGAGCAACCTCGGGTTAACAAAGCAAGTTACATGAGTTCTTCTATATTTCAGACCGGGACATAATTTTTTAGAAAGGTCCTCAAAAATTTCATCAAGACTATCTTACAAAGGACGGAAGAGCGTGTAAGTCAACTGCATGAAAGAACATGAAGACAAGACCAACACAAATCAATCTTCCAAACTAAGAATTTTTCTTTGGATGCAGGTACATCAAAGTCACAAAAATGACAATGTAATGCTGTCAAGTGTGACAAAAGGCGTCATTTACACCCATCGAATATTGAAGACAAATACTAATATATCCTTTCAAAGTTTTAAGAAACAACGTGTTGGAGGATCGCTAGTGGCGAGTCACGATCAAAGTCACTATTAGGCTCATCATAGCCTAATCTTGATAAGCCAAATAACTTAATCTAACACTTTATCTTTATTTATATTCTTTACTTCATCATCGATACTAATGTTTGTTTTCAAGTTTTGCAGGTGATAGTATTGGTAAATTTAGGATCATATGTGAATCGACATCAAATTTGAAGATGATCAAAATGACATTATCTTAGAAGTGTTGCAAGGAAAATCACCAAGTCAATCACATCAGAAAAGATGTTGGAGTTCGAAAGATCCTCATGATAGTCGAAGTTATCAAATCTTTACAAGTTTTCGATAACGATTGAAGATGTCAGCAACAAACTCAAATTTTGTTGAGTTTGTCAAGGAAGACGGGATTGAGTTTAATCTTCGTGTGAAAGAATTAAGTCATTCACCTCGATAATTCTGTCTTTTAAAGAGAGAGTCGTAGTCGTGATGTACATATACGTCGATATAGTTTTTCTTAGTATGATTGTCACGTAGCAATTTTGACATACGTATTTCTTGACAATGTCAGGGTCAAGACTTCAAAATTTGTTGGGTATCCACCTCATAAGTGGATTATGTATTTTGATTAGATGATCAAAGACTTTAGTATATAGTTTGTTGGTCGATCCACCCCATAAGTGGTTCGTATATTTGTTTGACTATTTCAGGTTCCTATTTTGAACTATGTTGGACTATTATCGAGCATCCACCTCGTTACAGTTGAAATATTATCGAGCCATCCACCTCGTTACAGTTGGAATATTATCGAGCATCCACCTCGTTACAGTTGGAATATTATCGAGCCATCCACATCGTTACAGTTGGAATATTATCGAGTCATCCACCTCGTTACCGTTGGAATATTATCGAGCCATCCACCTCGTTACAGTTGGAATATTATCGAGCCATCCACCTCGTTACAATTGGAATATTATCGAGTCATCTACCTCGTTACAGTTGGAATATTATCGAGTATCCACCTCGCTACAGTTGGAATATTATCGAGCCATCCACCTCGTTACAGTTGGAATATTATCTAGCCATCCACCTCGTTACCATTGGAATATTATTGAGCCATCCACCTCGTTACAGTTAGAATATTATCGAGCCATCCATCTCGTTACAGTTGGAATATTATCGATTCATCCACCTCGTTATAGTTGGATTATTATTGAGACATCCACCTCGTTACAATTGAAATATTATCGATTCATCCACCTCGTTACAGTTGGAATACTATCGAGCCACCCACCTCGTTATAGTTGGAATATTATCAAGTCATCCACCTCATTACAGTTGGAATATTATCGAGCCATCCACCGCGTTACAATTGGAATATTATCGAGCATCCACCTCGTTATAGCAAGCCATCTAGCTCATTGCAGAGATCATCGGAGTTTGCCATGCACAAAACAAGCAATGACATCTCCAAATCCTCGGTAAATCATGAGTTGTAATGGACATACCATGTTCGAAAGCGGTATCCATTATCTTTTACTCTCAATACTTCTTTATTTTCTCATCTAGTTGAAAAATATGTTCATGCATATCCATTAAGATATACTCATTTGTTATATGAATGATCATTCTTTATTTTTTTACTCAAGCCGCTAGCTAAAGCGGCACTATGTCAACTGATTATTTACTTTGAGTGTGCAAACATATACTGAGCATACCTATATTACATATTTCAAAACAAGAGTTATTTTTAAAAAAACACCAAAACAATGGCGTATCCACAGAAACGTGCAAGAAGATATGTGAAAAGCATAGTAAGAGATGCTACCACTTCTTCCAATTACAGTTTCTACTAACAAGTTTATTTTAATCTTTGTCGAGAGCATCCAAGAAGATGAATTCTCAAATCAAACCACAGGTGCAGACGACATCAATAAGGATGCAGCACAACGTGGAACTTTTTCTTAGCAGCAAACTGGGACATAGTCCGTAGAGGAGTATCAAACTCTTAGGACATGAGATGAGGAGCGACTTCCACCACAATCAAACCACACCCCTATCAGAAGGCATGTGAGTTTTTCTTTAGGTTTGTCAGTTTCAATTTCGCATTCGGAAGGTTCTTGATGTTCACCGGAAGCAACTTTCCAATCTGAGTGACAATGCACCAAGAGCTTTGGAAATTATGTCCGTGTAAATTCTTACTTATGGATGTGAAGAGCTCCGCATTTATGGCTAAGAGGTTGCAGGCCTCTTTTCCTACTCGACTTATTTTTCACTCCTCCAGAACCAAAGGTTATCTTGCATAATAGATTTCATTTTCAATCGATTGAGTCGAACGACAAGCAGCCTGATTCTCTGAGTTGAATATGTAGGCGGGATCAATATTTGAAAGCTCGGTTGTACTCCAACATTCTATCATAAATCTTATTCTCGAGCATCCTGATTTCCTCATAAATTGATATCGGGATAGCTTTTGAATTTTTTCAAAAATCGTGCGTCAAATTAAGCGTATCGAACTACAAGTGGCCTGAATTCTCATATAGCTTGAGATATGTAGGAAATCTATTTTCGGGGTTCGGCCATAATTCCAAAAGTTCGTACCAGAAGCCCTTTTCTAAAAAGGTGAAGCTGTGGTCGGCCAAAATTGGATTCGTCAATTTCATTTGCCTCGAATTTCATTCATCAATCCAAATCAAACGAGAAACAGTTGTTGACACCCAATTTTTTACCTCCAAAATACAGATTAATCACCGAGCTTCTTAAATTTCAAACGATTTGAAATAATTCACTTTATAAAATTCAAAATATTTTTCAAGTTCTTTTAAATAGTTTTGTCACTTTTTATAATTTGTATATAATATATATGTTTTATATAAATTTGTATATAATTAGTATAGTTTATGAATATTCGAAAACCGTCTCAAAAAGATTTTGTTAAATATTTGGTTAATTAGTTTAGTTATATAATAGTTTATACTTTAATTTATTTAGTTTATAGTTAAGTTAATTATTTTATTTCGTTAACATTATGAAGCTCATTGATTAATTTATATTAATTCGTCTTATTTAGTTTTTAGTCGAATCACCAATTAAGCTCAACTTGGCTAAATTCTTAAATTTAGTTGGCTATAATTATAATCAAATGGGCCAAATTCTCAATTCCAATCTAACCTCTTTTCTTACCTCACTTAAACCCATTATCAGCCCATTTTTAAAAAAATACCAAAACCGGCTCAATTTTCTCCTGTTTCTCTAACCTTTCCAGCAACCCACTCCATAATACATAGAAGCCCAAACAATTCAATAACCCATCAAAATACCCAATACATACAACAACATCACCAGCAGCGTGCAGTACCAACCGACCCCACTTCATTCTTCTTCTTTTTTGCGCACAACAGTAGCAAAATGACCTCCTGTACCCGTGTCTTTTTCATAGCGAAATCGGCCCAGGGATCCAGCGAGAACAAACCCAAATAGCGGACCAGTCCAGCAGTAGGCGATCCAATCCAGCAGTGAATCCAGCGACCCGAACCCATTCTCGTTGTGTCGTCTTCTTCCTCTCTCCCTTATCCTCTATGTATGGGAATAGTCCAGGTGTATGAATCTTACACCTCCTTCGTCCTTCCTCCAAAATCGAGCGGGCTCCATTCACTATCCATTGGAATTGGTACAAGATTCGAGCTGGCAACTTTATCTCTTCCTTAGAATTAGATCGATTTTGAATTTTTTGAATTCCAAAAAATTCATCTGCTTTTCCCCCTCTTTTCAAACAGTAGATTCTCCTCTATAAATAGCCCCTTGTTCATCTTCATCTGAAGGTTGGGGAATGAACTACTATTAGGGAAGAAAATACAATAAATAGTGTTAGCCAGAGAGTTGTATTCAAATACTTATAAGCTTCAAATCGCAGAGATTCAGAATACAGATTTTGCTTAGTTCTCTTGTGCGTTTTTGGCTTACTGGAGTTCATCGGAATCTTTGTTTGTGGTTTGGAAGGTTCTCAAATAGCTCGTCATCCCAGTTCCGCTGTTTCAAGAAAGGTAATATCACTTTCCTCTTTCGTGTTTCGTTTAAATTTTAAGTGTTGTGTGATGGACCTATTTATGTGGAGTTTTCTTTGGTTTCATTTTGTTCTCTATTGTTTTGATGAAAATACTCATGGATGAGAGCCTGTTTTAGTTTGAATATGAGTGTTTAAATTATTCTTGAATATTCTCGCTTATGTTTTTTGAAGTGTGTTAATCCATATTTTGCATCACCTTGCTCAAATGTTCTGTTGGGAAGTCATGTTCATTGAACGTATGCTTCTTGTCGATTTGAGCTTTATAAAACTGACCATTGGTTGTACGTTTTGACAGAGTTAAGCTCACTTTTATTGTTGATATATGCCTATATTCGTTTTGAACTCACTTCTGTCCATAGAATCGAGTCCTACTTCAGATTTTTTTTATATATTGCATCCCTTTGTCGATGTATCCCCTTGTCAAGAATGTGCAAGAACTGATATTATTCTCTTAACTCGCTAACAACTTGAGGTTGATCACTAGCTTCTGGTTTGCATATTTTACATATTTTCTGGCCTTACTTTGTTATTATTATTGGTTAGTTTGTTCATGTTTGAAGTATGTAATTTTTATGGTGTTGGTTGTTGTCTCTCTTGCTGAATAAGAAAGCACGATATGTATATTTTCCATTTCATTTAGAGTTCCATGTTGGTTAAGAATAAAATGATTGTTTATGTGTATTACTTTGTTATGATAAGTTAAATTTTTGGTTATTGCGGGTTGTTTCTGGATTTTTTCTTAACCTCATTTCGTTCCATTTTTGAGTTTGGTGATATCCACTCATGCTAGGAGAAGTATGTTTTGACCCACTTTTTTAATACTTATTGTTGGATTATTGCTAGGTATGCATGGTTTATTAAAAGACGTTTAGTCATTAGTTGGTCATGGCTTATCTTTTTCAGTTGAAAATCTTAGGATAAGACATTAATTCATATGTTTCTTGGTTTGGTTATCAGTTTTTTGATTAAAAAATTGGTGTTCGTAAAAGCCCTTGTATATACGCTTTTGTCCATGTTTCTTTCGATACTATCGTTATAGTTAATATTCTAGGAAGTAGATTTAGGGAAGAAGTGTCAGAATCATTAAGTGCTTTAAATGCTTAAATGTGTTTAAAATGCTTGCCAACTTGAATTGCTTAAAATATTTATATAGTTGTCCATGCATCATTAGTATCTTTATTTCTGAGATTGCTACATGTTTTGAGTGTTACTGTTTATCTATTATGTGTGCTTTTGGATAAAATTAATGGTATCAATTGTCTTCTCTTATCCAATATATTTATTTATTTTCTTTAGCTAAGGTGTTAAGTTGTAATTTTCTTCGATACATTTATTATTTTGGGATTGGTTAATCATCGTTAAGCTATGGTTTGGAGGTATTATTATTGAGTACTAATTTTTATTTTCATTTTTTGTTGCATGTGAAATCTGTCCGAGTTCACTATGAACTCATCCTCCTCCTTTGTATTTCGAGAGAGAGTCGTAAAGGCTCAAGTCCTTTCCTTTTGAGTCGACCAACAAGTGGAATCGAAGAATAAGTCCATGAATTCGGCATGCAGGTGTTCGAAGCAGATATACAGGATTGTATACACTAGTATACATCTAGTGTATACGAAAGAGGAAAATGGGCCTAAAATCCCCAAATTTCAAAAAATTGTGTTTTGTTACTTTGGGCCTAAGCCCCTCTCGTCTTGCTTATTATTATTTCTGTCAGAAGTTAGGACAGGTTAAGGAATTGGGCCCAAGGTCCAAAGAAAAACATTCCTTTTTATATTAGTATAGGACAGGTGCAGGTGACTCAAATGGGCCAAAGGCCCAAAATAAAAATGGACTCAAGTATTGGTCCAGGTGGACAGAAGAAACCAAACTTGGGTCCAAATCTCTTTCCCTCCTTTCTTTGTTGTGTTTACTTGTCAATAACTGCTATTCATTTTAAGGTTATAACGATTCGATTTTCTCGACAGATAGCCATTATGAACTAATCTTCTAAAAAGTTAACTAATTAAACATTCACTTCCTATAATATTGAAATATAATCTATCAAAATGTTTAACTTAAATAATATCTCATTTTTTCTCTTTTTCCCCTTTTGAAATGGTCTTAACTGTAAAGTAGTTCAATTTTGCAATTCAAGTTAAATTAAATTATTTTAGCCGAATGATTAATTGCCGGATAACCGCATTAGTGGGTGTTGTAGATGCTTTAAAACCCTTCCTAGAACACTAATAAGAACCCCGAACCCCTTTTAAGTTTTCATTAAATTTCTGTTTTTGTCTTTTGAAAACAATAGTTTTCTTAATTTTACTTAAAAATTAAGTGGCAACTCTAAATTAGTCTAAATATTATTTTTAAATAAAACAACTGCAAAAGGGCAACCACACATAACATCCTGCAGAATAGAGACAACATTAGGTCCTAGCAACAGAAAATTAGATAACAAGTTCATTCCCGGATTGATGCAATATGTTTAAGGTTATTGAAAAACACAGGGAATAGGGTCAACATACTTGACTATGAATTTCAAACATAGAACTTCAAAACATGAACTTACTTTCTCTGACCATAGCACTAAATCCAGAGGCGGACCCACATTATGGAGAAGGGGTGCACGTGCACCCGGTAAATTTCGAAAAAATCATATGTATATATGTATATCTATTTTGAAAAACTGGTAGAAATTAGGATATACTTAACAATGCACCTATGATAGATATAAAAGTGCCCTTGTGCTACTGGTACAATCTGTAGATACCACCCTTGAGACCAGGGTTCAAATCCACATGGACTTAACATGATCAACGACGCTACAACAAGAAATAGATGATTCATCAAATCATTCAAGTAACCCATACCACCAAAAATCTCTAAGACATCATCTACAGTGTTTAAAATGTAATCACGATCTAAACAGGAACCATCCCAGTATTTAAATACAAATCGAGGCCACTCATGGACAGACATGTAACAATTACATTAAAAAGAAGTAAACAAGATTCTCTCATGAAACCACATACAAAAGGATAATAAAAAATGAACAAGGCGTGCTACCCAAGTCAACCATTAGGAATTTGTACCCACGTGGTACCCGATCCAACCATATAGCGTGGTACGTACCCGAGCCAATTGCTACGTACCAGGCATGGTACCCGAGCCAACTATGGGAATATCATGTACCAAGAGTGGTACTCGAACCAACCATTAATCTCACACACACTACCAAAATCACAATGAAATACAAACACACTTATAAAAACAAGTAAACTAAACACCTTCATCGCATGAAATAGTCAATAATTCATCACTTCACATTAAGCCCATATAATTCCTCCAACATGCATTATACAAGTTTCACTATAGAGATAGTCAGAATGCATACATAAATAAACTTGGGAAACAACAACCATCACTTACACCCGGACACTCTTTCCAGATAGTTTTCCACTTGGAACCCGATTACACACCACTCACTTTCCCTCAACATCCCACCCAAAATCATCACAAGGTTAACATTAGTTAATCAAATTCGTTATCATCTTAAACCATAACTAACTCCATATTAAGTCATACAGACTACATGATCGAAGTCTTATACATATAATTCTGACAATTTACAAGGTATAAAGTAAATGAAGATAGATTTAACTAGTCATTTAAAACCTAGCCTATATGGATGCAAATTAACCATTGAAGAACTCTAAACACGAGTTTCTGGCTCCGTAGGGGAGAATCCTCAAGGTCGTAGACCAAAAATTTATGGGTATGACCCATCTTGCGCTAGAATCCCTCCTCTCCCATGTCCCCAAAATTAGAGCCATTTTTTTTTAGGATTTTTGAAGTAACCTTCGTCTGTTTTACCACTAAAGAGAAAGAGAGAAATTAAAAAAATTGTGTTTCTGAGTTTCTACCCCGCTGACCCCGCTATAGCGGCTATCACGCCGCCATAGCGGGAAAGTTCCCACTATGGAGGGATGACATCAATCGGAGTCTAATTTCCAAATTCTTAGATTTTTTTCATGTCATCCCAATTTTAAATTGGCACATCGTATTACAAGAATTCTCGAGACTCCGCACAAGATTTCTTTTGAATAACGATGGCTCAGGTTGTTACAAGCACACTCCCTATATATAGTTATGGGTTGGTGAAAAGTGTCTTACATAAATCTACAAATTGACAAATGCATCCATGAGCAACTTGTTTTCAAATATAAAAGGAAATAAATAAATCTTTGTCAGAACCATGAAAATAGAAATGTAAATAAATACTAGGAGATGCAGTTGCATAGGTCATGAATATGTGAGTTTAATTCATTTACCAGCCTTGACGTGTGAAGATGGTGTGTGCTTCACATTTTCCCAAAGAGTTGCAGGGTATCGGCGTTTCGGATATCACGCTCTAATATAATTTGGAGAAAATGAAGTTGTATCCCACCATAGAGTAATCGATGCTCCATAGATGATACTCTGAAGGTCAATTGGATTGATCGGATTTCAGTGATTCGTTGGATTCTCTGATGACATGATGCAACTAGTCGATGGAATCAGCTTGAAGGACTAGGGTTTCTCCGCCGTAAAACATATACACAAAGAATTGAATAAAGTTGACATATAAAGAAAGATGGTTTCGTCTTTTTGCACCCTCATGTAGACGACATAATCATCGAACTTGTGTTTGATGTTGTGTGATGGTGTAACTGATACGCCATCGGAAGTTGGGAGAAGAAAGAGTTGTTTGAGGTTGAGATCTAATGTGTTTAAGGCAATGATATTTTGTGGAGTCTCCAATTAGGGAGTCAACAACATTATTTTTTAAAACTAGTGAAATTTATCGCCTTCCCTTCGCCATCCCCTCCCTGACTTGTCTGTTAAGTCTCCCCTATTACCCCTTGTCCCTTCCTCCCTATGCCTTCATGCGTGCAAAATCTAATGCAAAATCCTCCTCCTCATGAGTCGTGTAGGAAAATAAAAAGATAAAAGTATTTAAGGCCTATTATATATGTCATCGTATAATTGGATTCAAATATAATTGACACATAGTAATCATGTGAAGACCAAATAAAATGATACTTGTGGCCTAAACATAAACTTTATAAGTGGCCTTACTTATTCTTTTTTGAAAAGAAAAAAAAAATTCCTCATGTTGGTCCCCAATATACACACAAGTGTACGTGGTCGCGCAAGTAGTTTAGATTCTTTAAGAAATGAGTTATCATTCCCAAGGGACTTATGATCAATTTATATTTAACGCTTAATTCTACAACTAAAAGTAAAAGCAATTGTTTCAAGAGTTGATGATTGATTGTTAACTACGACTACTTTAGCAATAAATAAAAGTAATCAAGATTGAACGACTTAAATATGATGTTTCAAGCAAGTAAAAGACAATTCCAGCGCTATAGCAAGTATTGCATCTCATGTATCTTATTATTGGCTTAGAACTAATTTCAGTTGTCAAGTTACTGGTTTATAGGGTTAATTATATGAGTCGGGCTACACACCTCTCGTCGCCTACCCCAATTAGCTACCTAACTACATCATTAAGCGGGGATAGATAGACTTATTGGCGAGCATTTATATTTCATCCTATTTCGTAACCAAGCGAGTTGTTCGTCCGGGCATCACTCCTGAACACAAATCACCTCAACTTAATGGTCAAGCTCTTTATATTCTCTGGTCTATCTAATCCCGCCTCTCTCGATTTTAAGACTAGAGACTATGTTTATCTTATGGTGATCAAGCATAAAATAGTAAAACAAGAATACAGAAGTAATATGTATTGACAACTTAAAATCAATTCATAAATCAATAATATTCAACAAACGATTCGTAGCTACAGCCCCAGAACTAGGGCGTTTAGCCACTCATACTATTAGAAAACCACAACATACAATTGTTCATGCGATTTCAGGAAAATAGAAGAGTTAGAAGATCAAAACCTACTACAAACTTGACTTCTTGCTCTTGCACACCAAATAAAAAGTCCAACCCTAACAATGGAGCCCTAGGAGTCTATTTATAAGAGTTAGAAAAGTTGGAGTCAAATTCCACTACAATTAGGAATCCCATTTAATGATTTTTTTAGCTGGAAAAGTCGGCATTTCTTTGGTGTGTCGCGCCTGCCATCGCGCCACAGAGGCGCCTGCGTTCTTCAAGTCATGGCGTGTTGCGCCCAGCAGCGCACCCCATACATGCCCTAGTTCGGCATCCTCTGGCGCATCGCACCCAGCAACGCGCCCCAAATATGCCCCAGTCCGGCATCCTCTGGCGCGTCGTGCCCAGCACTGTTGATTTTTTCCTTAATCATTTTCTTGCTCAGTTTTTTGCTCTTTCTTTCTTCACTCCAACTCCAATTTCATCGAGAGTTCCTGAAACATCTAATCATGTGTGTGAGTGCACAATCATCACAAGATACACCAAAAATCAAGCTAACAATTAAAGATCATTCTTCAATTTAATCAATTCATGGGCAATATTGACAACTTAGGCATATATATATGCCTAAGATTACCTCACGTCTTTTAAAGTGGTTTTTTAGCTTTTTGAGCTAAAAATTAGTAATCCTCATTTTTCTTGATATAACTATTTCTCTAATAATTCTTTTACTATTCACAATATATCTATTAAATATTTCTTAAAACATTATCTTAGGATCTCCTTCTTAATTGTATTTAAATTCATTTCTCTTTTTTATTTTAGTTTTGCGTAATGTTATTCATATTTTCTAATTAATGAATTTGAATTCTAATATATAATTAAAAGATAGTATATACCTATATGTGAATATATATATATAATATAAGTTACCAATGCCAAATTTTTAAAATAGAATAATAAGCTAAAACTATAAACTTATTGCTAGAAGTTGATAATTTTATTTTAAAATAAAGTTTTATTGCTTGAATTTGCTTACTACAATGTAGAGTTGTCAAAAAGGGTCATCCCAGCTCCACCCGGTCCAAGCCTCGCGGGACAAGAAATTTGATGAGTTAGGACGGGCCGGCCCTTCATTTGGAAGGGCCTAAAAATGCTCAACCCAACCTAGCCATAGAAGGGCCGCAGGGTGGGGCAGGCTATTCCTTCTTCTTTTCTCTTTTTTAATATTTTTTTCTTTTAAAACTTAAAATTCTATAACGTCAAGAAAATGAGAAGATTTTCAACTCAAATATGGCTATCAATGTGTTGTTTCAATAACACTAGCAAAAAAATTTAGTGTAATTATCATGTATCTAGGATACTAGTTACACAAGATACATGTATATGGTGTGATGCATTCCAGACGCGAGCGAGATAAGAGAGTGGCGAGCGAGATGGGAGGGAAGTGAGGGGACGGGATTTGTTTATATAGTTTAGATACATGCAAATCCACTTAGATGGAGTGTATATAAAACAAGTTACACTTAATTTTGAGTTCATGTATCCCGAGATACATGTATCTAGACGCACCAAAATCTGGTAAGATTCGTAATATTACAACATAGTGTGCATTTAAGTAAATAGTTCATACACTAGTGAGATTTCTATAAGTTATCCTTAAATAAATAGTTTTGGCCCATGGGCCGACCTCTGCCCGACCCTGATCAAGCCTGAAGGGCCAAGGGCTTATATGGGTCGGGCTTATAAGCCCTAGTTTTAAATGGGCTTGAAAAATCATATCTCATCCCTACCCCAATAAGGGGTTGGGTTGGGCCGTCCCCATGGGCTAAGCCCATTTTGACGACTCTACTACAATGCATGAAAGAAAAAAGGGATAATTGTACAGAATGACAAACTAATAATGTAAAATAAATACAGTAGCTACCGTTTGATTTATTTGTGCTCCGTAGCAAACTGTTTGCCAGTCGCCTCTCCCCCTCAAATTCTCGCTCTCCACTCTCCCTCTCTCGCTCGCTCCCTGTCGCTCCCCTCTCTCGCTTTATACAACAGAAATGTATAAATTGTGTTTCTGTTTGTATAAAGCGAGAGAAAATTATATATACACATGCAAATACATATATCTTCGTCTTATACACTTATAATTATACAATACAAATATTCCCCTGTCCGGTTCTCTTTTGCCTTTATCTCTTTCTCGTTTTATACAAACACAGATTATACAAAATATAATGTATAATTTATGTTTGTATAAAGTGAAGGAGAGAGCGATATTTGATATACAAACGTTTTATTTCGATTCAATTGTATACAAATTCAAATTTTATACAGATATACAAACGCATAAAATTGAATTGAGAGGTTGTCAACGATTTATACAAACGAGAGGCTACCAACAATTTATACAAATGGCCTGCCAGCGAAATTATACAAATCTGAAGAGGAGCCATCGAATTATACAATTGCTTCTTTTGTATATATGTATAGCGAAATAGGCATAGCTTTTATTTGTATATGTATAGTGAATTATACATATATATGTTTGTTATGGAGCGCAATTATGCAAACTTTGTTATAGCATACAAATATGAATTTTGTGTTTGCTATATGTGAAAGTTGCTCAAGAAAAAATGTTTAATTTAATTTTTCAATGCCCACGCCCTTGTCTTTTTGAGAATAAATCACTTTTTTTTTAAAATGAGTACAAACTATATTACAAGAAAAAAATATATATATCAAGATAGATTTAAATTATACCCTTAAATTATCCAACTCCCACCATTAATCACATGGTTAATAGTACTTCTCTTTCCTATGAAGATCTTGCTCTTTATTTCCTTATGAAAGTAAATTACTTTAGAAACAAATAAATATAAAACCTGTAATTCATTAAAAAGGATGGGCCTCAACCACAGACACAACTATAAACACAACTACAACTATAACGATGTAATCAGAAATATGAAAAAGGGAAACAAAAATCATAATCACAATTACAATTATGAAAAAGTCATAGTTGTAATTACAACTTTCACAATTACAAATATTTTTAAAAAATCAGTCATATTTACGATTTTCATAGTCACAAGTTATAACTATGGAAAAAGTCATAATCGCAATTACATAATTACAACTATGAAAGAAATGATAGTTGCAATTGTGATTTACATATAAGAATTATGAAAAAAAAATCATAATCATCACTAGTTGTGGATCCAAAATTTAAATTTAATGAATGTTTATCTCAATTTAGCGTAAATCTAGTATTAGTCGCAAAATTATAGTAGTTATATTATAAATTAATTTTGGTCTAGTTAATTAAGTTATTGATTCCTATGATCATCAAGTCTAAATGAGTTCATTCCATATATGCATATCTCCACTATTTTTTTCCTCCGTTCATTCCACTTTCTTAAATCTCTTATTATTTTTTTCTCCTTGAATTTCATTATTTTAATCTTTCTAGTTTAAATTCCTATTCTATCAGAATATTTCTCTTTATTCAATTTTGTTGATTGAATATGATAATATATACCAATTTTGATATACGTTATATGTACACTAACATAATGTATTTAAAATATATGAATATTGTACATACTAATATACATTAATATGTAGACGTACTATTTCAGCTATCCAGTAGAGCAGTGTATATATATTGGAATTTTTACATAAATAATACTCTCTCTGTCTTAATTTATGTGGCACTTTCATTTTTTGAGAGTCAAACAGTTTAAGTTTGATCGAAAATTTGCACATGAAATCTTCATTTTTTTTTTAAATGAAATTTATATATTTATAAACTACGTAAAAGTACTATAAGACACAATAATTGACAATTCAAAATATTTAAAAGATATATGAAAAATTTACGGTCAAAGATAGATTTGTTTGAATCTTGAAATCCGAAAAGTGCCACATAAATTGGGAAGGATATTTTATTTGATTAGTTACGCTTTTAAGTGTTACTTTATTTTTATTATCATATATGACATAATTTTAGCTTTAATAACCATTTGATATAAATTTGTATTAAACTTGTATTAAAATCGTATATTAGGTGAAATTTTGAAAAATTGTATGAAAGTTGTATCAATATTGTATTAAATATAAATAAACAGTGATATGGTGGTGGTGATTACAAAAAACAAGAGGTGAAGCTCTGAAAATCTGTATTAAAGTTGTATTAAAATTGTATAAATATAAACGACAGTTATAATTCAACTCGAATTCGATATTATACATTATTATAAATTTGATATTATTATTCTAGAACAAATATAGTACATTTCTAACAACATAAACTAATTTATATAGTACCAGAATGTTTAGAATTCACACATAATTCTTATGTATTTGTCTTTAAAATGTTTTAGTTATAAATTAGGTGAAGTTCAAATTGTACTAAAGGTGTAACAAACTGAATTAAATATAAATAATCAGGGGTGTGGTAGTGGTGATTTGTCGAAAAAGCAGTGATAGTAGCCCTGTTTGTTGATGTTATTTGTGGTATGAAAAGTAGGCTAACATGTGTAAGAGTAAAATGTATGTTATAATTCGTAAATAAAGTTATATAATATATTATTTATGTAAATTGCCCATATATATATTTATTGTATACTAGATCATGGTAAAAGTATAAAATTCTGATAGAATGTTGATTTAATTGATTTTTAAGATTTTTACTTTTTTATTTTAAAATGTATAGTAGAAGTTTGTCAAAATTCCTTTTTGAAAGTATAATGATTTTAAATTTTGCAATCGCCAACCAACAACAACAACATATTCAGTGAAATCCCACTTTAGGATAGAGTGTACGCAAATCTTACAATTATCTTGTATAGATAGAAAGTTTGTTTCCGAAAGACCATTGGCTCAAGTGCATCAAACCTCAAGTAAAAGAAGAAGAAAATATTGAAGAAAGCAGAGTCATTAATAAGAAAAGCAGTGCAAAGTTTACAAGAAAGAAACACTAACAAAATATAATGTGATAATCAAAAACAGAATAAACAACGTATGGAAAGAACTACAAGGGTACGACTAGTACTACGACAAGTAATAACAAGCCTAAATCTTCACAAGGCAAGACAACCATCCACCCCTGCTATCCATCCACCCTAATATGCAATCTCCACTCCTTCCTACCTAGAGTTATGTCCTTAGTAATATGAAATTGTGTCATGTCCTGTCAAATCACCTCTCCGCAGTATTTTTTCGACCTGCCTCTAACCCTATGTGTACCCTACAACCAGCCTCTCGCACCTCCTCATTGAGGCGTCAATCCACCTCCTCTGCATATGCCCAAACCATCTCAGCCTCGTTTCACTCATCTTGTCCATCAGAGATATCTCTCCTAGTATGTCCACACATTCATCTCAACATCCGCATCTCCGCAATATCCATATTTTGAACATGTGAGTTCTTGACTGGCCACCACTCTCCTCCATACAACAAGAACGACTTAACCACCACTTTGTAGAACTTACCTTTAAGTTTAGGTGGTACCTTCTTATCGATGTTCCCACTACCTCAAATTACGGACCCAAGACACTTAAAAAATTCTCTCTTGGGAATAGTGTGTGTGGCAAGTCTTATTTCAACATCCGCTTCAAGTAATGCAACACTAAATTTGCACTTCAAATATTTCATTTTGATCCTGCGCAAGTTGAACCCTTTGGACTCTAGAGTCTTTCTCTAAACCTCCAACCTAGAATTAGTTGTGCCCCGAGTCTCATCAATCAGTATTATGTTGCATTCAAATAACATACACCATGGAACCTATTATTGAAAAGACTACATCAACTTATTCATCACAAAGACAAATAGGAAAAGTCTAAGAACTGATCCTTAATGTTGCCCCATCTTGATTAGAAGTACTTTGGTCACATCCCACTATTCTAACTCAAGTCTTGGCTCATCATCATGTCAATTATTTTCCTAATATAAACCATTGGAACACTTTTAGCCTCTAAACACCTCCAGAAGACATCCCTCGAAACTTTCTCATATGTCTTTTTCATGATTAATGAACACCATATATAGGTCCCTCTTCCTTTCCATATAATTCTCCGCCAATATCCCCACAATGTGGATGGCTTCCGTAGTTGATCACCCGACATGAATCCAAATTTATTCTCGTAAATGGACACCACTCTCCTCACCCAAATTTTCACTACTCTCTCTCAAACCTTCAAGTATGGGTTAGCAATTTAATATCCTTATAGTTGTTACCGTTTTGAATATCACCCTTGTTCTTGTATAGTGGAACAATTGTACCCCCACCTCCCTTCGTCGGTCATATTTTCCATCTTAAATAGCATAAAACAATCCAATCAATCACGTTATACCTGTCTTGTCTATGCTCTTTCAGAATTCCACCAAAATCTCATCGGGTTCGATCGCTCTTCCCCTGCTTATTCTACTAATATCATGTGCAATATTATCAACCCTAAAACATCTACAGTTTCCAAAGTCTCAAAGTCTTTCAGAGTGTGCTAATTCATCCAATAAAATAAATATGTCTCTATCTTCGTTTAAGAGTTGGTCCTTAAAGACTAAAGGGACAATTCTTATTATTCGGTGTATTTGGTAGAATTGTTGACTGTGAAACTCGATTTCCTAGGGGACAAGCTTTAAATGAATAATAAGGAGTAAATTATGATTCAATCATTAGAGATGGGGATAGGTAGAATAGATCTTTACATTTACATTAAGGTCATGCATCTTGCATCCTTAGTTAAAGTTATCGGTCACGAACTTACGTACTTGGATTTGATGCCAAATTATTTTTATAATCATTGAATTATGATTCATTTTTTGATAATATTAGTGTACGCAGTTAAATATTAGGTGTATTGTATTATATAAAAATCATTAGAATTATCTTATTCGAAGAAATTAAGACTTAAACTTATGCTTAAAATTTGAGAAATATTAGAGTTGATTATTAGTTTACATTAAGATTAGAAAGTTGATTATAAATTTGTGCTCTACAATTTATGGGTAATATAGTTTTACTAAAATTTTGGTATTGTCCTTGTTGGTCTGAATTCAACTTTTGGGTGATTTTTGGGGTTCAGAATGGAAGTATAGAAATATGGGTGCCTATGAACTTGTTTACTTACGAATAATATATAATTAATAGACTGGAATGTTCTGAAGCATTGTGAAAGATAAAAGCAAAATATTAAGGATTTGTGACACGAGTTCGACCTTCGAAGACATTTTTCTAATTAAAGATTCAAAACTGAATAGATAATGGGTAAGAATGAAAAATAGGGGTCTCGTATCAATGATGTGATGGGCATTAGTGTGAGTATCGGTGTTATAAAAGAGAAAGGTTATTACAACGAAATGATAGATTGTAATTTGAGAATACAAAAGCATATGAGCATTAGTTAATTATTATTGACTTGATTTCTTTTATGTGATTGTGTTTCTTTATTGAACCGACATTTGACTGATTGAGATGCATCACCATCCCCTATTTTATTGATATTATATTGTGCATATGTATAGACATGAGATTGAGTATCAGTAAGGGTCCGACACGTGGAGATAGTTCGTGTTGAGAACATTTTATGATTATGAGTTGGCCACTTAGAGATCGTATGTGGTGGGGATGTCTTGATTTTATGCTACTGCATTGAGATCGTATAGGCATGTGGAGATCGGTCGTTTCGGTATCTGGATCTCGCGAGTTTACTGTGAATCACGAACTCTCGATGAATTTTGAAGAAGTATCATGTATATACGGTTGAGAGATTACTTGGTATTTTGAGGCATATCATTTCATGGTATTGCATTGCATCTCATTATGTCCTTCATTTTTTTTTAATTATATGATTAGTTTATATTTGAACATTATGTGGCATTTCATTAACCCTATTTTGATGAAAACTTGAGGGTTAAATGTAGCGTAGATTTGTAAACTTATAGGATGGTTTTTCTTACATAATCATGTCACTACTTCTTCATTGTCGATCATTAAGATATACAAAGTACACATGATTTCGTATTCATACTATACTTGCTGTATTTTTTTGTGGTGCATATCGGATTCTGAACACGAGTGAATCTCGTGGAGCTTTCTAAGTCAGAACTTGAGTTATTTTGGAGTTGTGGCTGACACCTCCCTCTATGTTTTTATTTATTATGTTGTTTTAGTATTCCGACAGGATATTTCTTATGTCTAAACTTGTCATTTTAGTTTCAAACTTGCATCGTATTTTAGAAGTTCTTGAACTTAAGAGTATGGTACCAAATATTGCGGTGGTATGTAACACCTCGGACTTCAAAAAAGACTAAAAAGGGATAACAGACAAGTCCCTGAACCTAAAATGGATCATGGACCATTCACGGCACCCTAGACAGCCCGTTTACATGTCCACAAACCATTAAGGGGATGGTGGACGACCATCCAAGGCTGCCAAGGTGGGAGTCACCTAGACGAGATCCTAGACGGCCCGTGGTGAATTTTACGGTCCGTTTAGGGGTCCGTACAAGTCACCCATCACTTTTTTAAGTTTTGAGTCAACTTCAAATGATCATATCTATCAACACATAATGAATTAGGTAGTCCATCACCTATCAAATTAAAGTTCTTTGAGTCCTCTTTCTAACGCCATCAAGTTTTCCTCATTTCAAGTTTGGTGTAAGAAGTTATGATCTTTTAAATGAAGCTTTGACGGTCAAGTGAAACTTGAGGACCAGTTAGATGGCCCGTGAAGTGTTTCACCGACCGTGAAGCCTTAAAAGGTTCGTGAAACCTCCCTTTTAAGTCACCTTTTCAGTTTTAAAAGTTGGGGCCATTTTGTTTTTTCCCCTATGTGTCTGGTACTTAAACTATGTCATTAACCCATATTTTAAGCCTAAACCACGATGTTTTACACCTAATTAAGGGCTTAGAAAGTGTAGATCAATTTTTTTACGTTCATTAACACTTCAAGACATTAGAGAAATGTTCCAAGAGGACAAAAGGTAGGGTTCAAGCGTTCTTCGAGTTTCATCGATTTTGCCAAAGAACTTCATTCTTCCAGGTATGTACGGCTATCATAGTGTTGGGCTAGTTCATCTTCACGCCCTACATCTACTTTTAAATCAATAAAAGAGTAATCTAGGGTTCTATCCGTAGATTTCAGTATTCTTTAGATGAGTTGATATTGAGTTCTGAATTCTTGAGTTGTTGATTATTGAATTCCTAATTCTAATTATTGAATTGTCATATATTGTATATTGTGATTATTGAGTTGATTGTTCATGACTATTTTCATAATTAACCCTATTTTTGAGTATTCAGTGAATTCTTATTGAGAATATTTAAATAAAATATTATTGTTTAAACTGCGTTTTGAGGAAGTAAAGAGCAGTTTGAGAAAGACTATAAGGGAACTAAATATTTTTCAAGTGCTTCATTCTTTTACATGAAGAAAAATAGTAGACTTTTATTGAGAAAAGTTAAAAGAGTTTTCAGAAAGATTAAGTATAGAGCAATTACCTCGAACAGAAGCCCCTTTTGAGTAATTCTCTCAACCCAAAATGCATTTTTACATTGAGCAAAGAAAAATCTTATTTTCTAAATGAGCAATAGTTTCAAAGATATTTCAGAGCAGTAACCTCTTTTAAGAGGATAGTTTGAGCCATTACCTCAAACCAGAGAAACATAATGTTTTTATACATTTGAGCAAAGTATATATTATTGAGAGTAGTATTGAGCACCGATATGGGGGAGAGTTCAGACAATTCACAGCCCCCATAAACCATGTCTTACTAACATGGGTACATGATCATACTTTTTAGATGAATCATTAGTGCCTTCGGGCAGAGCTTAGTGGATACACTTAGTTGAGAGGTTCTATATCCCAACACTATATAGGACAGTTCTGGTAGCATGGATAAGACGTTGCATCATTTTGTATTTCATAGTGATGGTTGTCGGTTAGAGAATATCTTAATAGAGTTAAAGTGTATTTAATTGAGAACGTATTTTGTTAAGTTAAATAATTTCATTCCTTAATTCTTTAAATTCAGTTGAGTTTATGCTATATCTTTTGCAGTTCTTTTAATTAGTTATTTTGCCTTGGCTATATTACAAACTTGTGCATTCAATGTACTAATATCATTCGACCTGCATCTTTTATGATACAGATACATGTATTCAAGATCATCAACAGGCGCTTTGTTGAGATCATTTGGTACTCCAGTTAGATTTTGGTGAGCCTCCTTACATTCCGGAGGAATCCTCTTTTCCTTTAAGTTTAGTGCTTTTAGGGTGTTGTGGGTCTCATCCCAACATTCATGTTGAACTAAAGAGGCTTCATAGATAGTTAGAGTTGATGAGTCTCTCAATATGTTCCTTTATGTTTCGAGATCTTGAAAAGTATTACTTATTCTTTATTTAGTATTTCTACACATTTATTTGAGTTGAGTTTAATTATGCATGTAAAGTTTCCTAATTGCATAAGTAAGTCCTCAACTAACTAGTCAACCAGGTCAAGGGTTCACTTGGGACGAACAATGGTTCTTGAGTGTCGGCCATATCCAGGGTTTAGACTCAGGCGTGACATACTTGGTATTAGAGCATAAAGTTCAAGAGTCGTAGGGTTTCTATGAAACTGTGTATGTAGAGTCCTTCTTATCATTGTGAAATGCGCCACATCTATAATTAGGAGGCTACGACATTTAAGAACATTTCACTTTTTTATTACTCATGTTCGTGCGATAGAGTTAATCTCTATAAAAGTTTCCTCTAACTCGTACTTACGCGTGTCTTTCAGATCATGCCTCCACGGAGAACTACTCCAAATGCACCAAAAGTGTAACCCCCTCGGGGAGATGTTACCAATGTTGAGTTCAGGAATGCTATTCAGATGTTAAATCAAGTTGTGGCAAACCATGCTGGTCAATCAGGAGCCCCCTGAGTTCACTAGGTCAATGATCACTGAGGATTTGGAGAACATCGTTGAAGAGCTTTAGAAAGTATTTGAGGTCATGCGTGTTTTTGATACAGAGCGTGTGAAGTTAGCCTTATATCAACTCAAAGGTGTTTCTAGGATATGGTTAGATCAGTGGAAGAAGAATAGGGCAGAGGGGGCACCACTTTTGAGTTGGGTTGTGTTTGAGGATGCTTTCTTGGGGCGCTTCTTTTCCCGAGAGCTAAGGGAAGTTAAAGTGAGAGAGTTCCTGAATCTAAAATAGGAAGCGATGAGTGTGAAGGAGTACAGTCTCAAGTTTACTCAGTTATCCTTATAAGCACCGGAGATGGTGGCGGATATGAGGAGCAGGATGAGTTTTTTCGTGTCTAGGCTATCCCGCATATCCAATAACGAAGGTAAGGCAACTATGTTGATAAGGGACATGGACATAGCTAGATTCATTATTCATGTGCATCAAGTTGAAGAGGATAATTTAAATCATAGAGAAGAGTTTCGCAATAAGAGGGCCAAGACAATAAGTAATGAGATTGGACAGAAAAAGACGGGGAATGGGCATCAGTCTCTTTTTAGCAAACGTCATATAGACTTGTTCCATATTCATCTAGTACACCTGCACCAAGAAACAAGAATGATCATAGGAATCAAAGTTCTCAACATTTCAGAGTTAAGGGTACTAATCTCAGGGTAGTGTGGCACATGGGTTTCGAGCTCGTCTTGTGCTAAGTGTGGTAGTAATTATCCAGGAGAATGTTGTGATGGCTCTAATGGTTGCTTCAAGTGTGGTCAGATGGGTCATTTTATGAAAGAATTTCCTAAGAACATGTAGGGTAATGAGAACAATAGAGCTCAATCTTCTTAAGCAGCTCCAGCAGATAGAAATACCAGAGAGGAGCTACTTTAGGAACATGCGGAGGTACAAACTGTATATATGTTATAGCTAGCCTCCAAGATCAGGATAACTCACCATATATTGTCACTGGTATGCTTAAAGTCTTCATTTTTTATGTTTATACCTTACTTGATCCATGTATGAGTTTGTCTTTTGTGACTCCCTATGTAGCCATGAGGTTTGACATTTCCCCCGAACAACTTCTTGAGCCCTTCAGTGTTTCCACACCTGTGGGTGAGTCTATTCTAGTAGAAAAGTCTATCGTGATTGTATCATCTTTGTCTATCACAAGGACACCATGGCTAACTTAGTTGAACTAGACAAGGTGGACTTTGATGTTATTCAAGGTATGAACTGGCTTTATGTTTGTTATGCCTAAGTTGATTATAGAACTCGAGTAGTGAAGTTCCAGTTTCCTAATGATTCAGTTTTAGAGTGAAGGAGTAGTTCAGTAGTGCCTAAAGTTCATTTTATTTCATACCTTAAGGAAAGAAAGTTAGTTTCTAAGGGGTACATCTATCACTTAATCCGAGTTAATGAATATAGTGTTAAGACACCGCATATTTAGTCAGTTCCAGTTGTGAGTGAGTTTTTAGAGGTCTTTCCTTATGATCTTTCCAAAGTCCCTCCTGAGAGAGAAATAGACTTCAGAATAGATATTTTTCCCGATACTCAACCCATTTCTATTTCGTCATATAGAATTGCTCCAGCTAAGTTAAAAGAGTTTAAAAATGAGTTAAGATATCTTCTTGATAAGGGTTTCATACAATCCAGTGTCACACCTTGGGGAACTCTGATTTTATTCGTGAGAAATATAGATTGTTCACATAAGATCTATATTGATTACCGCTGGTTGAACAAGGTCACCATAAAGAATAAGTATCCCCTTGTGAGAATTGATGACCTTTCGACCAACTTCAAAGTGCCACTTGTTTCTCTAAGATAGTCCCCAGATCTTGCTATCATCAGTTGAAAGTGAGAGAAAGTGACATCCCAAAGACAACATTCAGGACCCGTTATGGTCATTATGAGTTCCTTGTTATGTCCTTTGGGTTGACTAACGCTCCTGCAGTATTCATGGATCTTATGAACAAAGTATTTAAGCAGTATCTCAACATGTTTGTTATCATATTTATTGATGACATATTTATTTATTTGAGGAATGAGGAAGACCATGTTAGTTATCTCATAATAGTCCTCCAAACTCTCAAAGATCGAGAGTTATATGCCAATTTTTCTAAGTGTGAGTTCTAGCTTGAGTCTGTAGCATTCTTAGGCCATATAGTGTCTGGCAATGGAATTTTAGTTGACACTCAGAAACTTGAAGTAGTGCAGAATCGGCCCGGATCCACCTCACAACTGATATAAAGAGTTTCTTAGGATTGGTTGGTTACTACAGAAGGTTCGTCGAGGGATTTTCATCTATTTTGTCCCTGTTGACTCAGATAATAACTAAGTTTCAATGGTCTGATGCTGGTGAGAAAAACTTTCAGGAATTTAAAACTCGATTAACTACTACTCTAGTGTTGACCCTACACGAGGGTACAGAGGGTTTGTTATTTATTGTGATCCATCCAGAGTGGGACTTGGTTGTTTATTTGTAACATCCCACCTCAGAAAAAACTAGAATTAGAAAGAAACTATTTTTGGAAAGAATAAATTTGGAAATTTTGGCAAGTTATGCTAAGTATGAGTTTTGGATCAACTTCAAACGACCATAACTTTCAAGACAGAATGAGTTAGGTGGCCTATAAGATATCAAATGAAATATCTTGGAATCCTCTTTCCAATGCCACCAAGTTTGCTAATTTTTGAGGTTGTATGAGGGAGATATGCCTGTTTGAAGTCGGGCTATCTAGTTAAGGAAAGACATGAGGATTTAAGAGGGGTATTTTGGTCTTTTCCTTACCCAATTAACTTAAAACAAAATTTGGTAATATCTAGGGGTCTAAACTGATTTGGTTCAGTTTTACAAATTCTAAAATACGCTAGGGTTTTGAGAGAAGTTCAAGAAGAGAAGAAAAGGAGAAAAAGTTAAGCGTTCGTCAAGTTCTTGAGGATTTTCGTTGCGGATTTCGCCAAGGGTTGATCCCTAAGAGGTATGTGAGTTCACATAGCATTGGGTTCGTTCACCCACACACCAATCATGATTAATTCAGCGTAATTTCTTTCTTGAAAGTAAAGAATTTGAGTTCCTGATGAGTTTTGTTGAAGTTTCCTTCATAGTCTTGATTGTTGAGGTTTTTGATGTGTTCTTGAGATAATCATATGAGTTTTAAGGTTGTTTTTTAGTAGATTCTTGTGCACTATGGTTGGGTATTCTAATATAAGTGATTGTGGAAGAAACCATTCGATTTTAGATGAATTAGGATCGAAAAATGAGTAAGGAAATTCGTCAAGTTTTCTGGGAAAAAGGGTGGGGTACCGCGCTACTCAGTGCGCCCCAACCCAGTGTCTGTAGTTTGGGTCCTGGGGCGCCGCGCCACTCAGTCCGCCCCAACCCAGGTTCTATAGTTCAGGGTCTGGCGTACGCCAAGGTCGCCAAGTCCTCTACCCTTTCCCACTTCTTTCCTTTTGAGTTCCCTCAAATCGTACCTATGTTTTCTAGTTGATGTTTCCACTTTAAGGTACGTCTAAACATCGAGAGATCATCCATAACATGAGATCCTGACCCTTGAATCCATAATTCAAATTCAAGGTAGAGCTAAGAGTCAAGTCTAGAGAGGTCTTGGAGTCTTTTCAAAAAGTCTTTTACAATTGTTTTAAAACTTGTTTTAAGACTAAAGCATTGAGTTTGAGAAAGAGTAGAGCCGAGTTCATTTTCTTTAAAACGTTATATGTGAACTAATTATTCCCAAATATTAAATGTTTTCACATTTAAAATGAGAGGAAACACCAATTTCCGAAAGTGTTTTCATGAACAGTTTAGTACTATCTCTTTTAAGAGAAACATCTTTTGAGTAATAATCTCAAACCACAAAAAAAGTTATGTTTTTAAACATATGAGCTAGTTACATTTTAGGAGTAGTATTGAGCACTGATATGGGGACGAATTGAGATAACTCAAGTCTCCATAAACCATGTAGCCAACATGGGTAGAAAGGGTCATGCTTTTTAGATGATTCATTAATGTTTTTTAGCATAGAAGAGTGGATCCACTTAGTAGTAGGTTTTATACCCCGGCAAAGTATAGGACAGTTCTGGCACCTTGGGCTAGACGTTGTATCATCACATAGCTCATAGTGATGGTTGTCGGTTAGAGAATCTCCCACATAATTACTTGTATTTTCATATACAAAACTAAGTTATTATTGTGTCTCTCAATACACTAAGTTGTTATCTACATGTTTTAAAGCTTTTCTTTATATTGCATTTCTATCACTACCTTATATTGAAATGAGTTGAGTTGAGACGAGGTAAGCGTTTCTCCAGTTTCCATTTCAAGCTTATGTCTTGTTTTAGAATTCCCCTCACATGCTTGTACATTCCATGTACTGAAGCCATTTGGCCTTCATCTTTTATGATGCAGATGCAGGTAACCAGGATCAGCATCCAGCGCTTCGTTGATCCAGTTGAGCTTCAGAGTTGTTGGTGAGCCTCCTTGCTTCCGGAGGATCCTTTTTATCATTGTTCTATCATTTCAGTTTTGTTAGAATGATCAGGGGTCTTGTCCCGACATATCTCTTAGTATTTAGAGGCTTCATAGATAGTTAGACATTATTAGTTCATAAGTCTTTCAATTTACAGTTGTTCATGTTGAGACTTGAGTTGCCACTTTGGCTAGTTGAATGTTTATTTCTAAAAAATTATAAGTTATCTATTGAGATAGTTTAGTTATGATTGTACTTCAGTGCATCTTATTGTTGAGTAAGGTCTTCCGCTGAGTACTAAGCAAGACCAAGAGTTCACTTGGGGCCAACAATGGTTCTCGAGTACCAGTCCTGCCAATGGTGTAGGCTCGAGGTGTGACAGTATTGATGCAGAATGGTAGGTTATAGCCTATGCCTCCAGACAGCTTAAGATTCACAAGAAGAACAACCCGAATCAGGCTCTCAAGTTGTCAATATTAGTTTTTTTCTCTCAAGATATGGTGTCACTATATCTATGGTGCTCACGTAGATGTGTTCACCGACCACAAGAGTCTCCAGTATATTTTCCGTCAGATGGAGCTAAATCTTCGACAAATAAGATGGCTAGAATATATGAGTATAATATACCATCCAAGTCAGGATATTTTGTTGTTGATGCCTTGAGCAAGTTTTTCATATGGAGTACTACTTATGTCGAGGAAGGCAAGAAAGAATTGGCTAAGAAAGTTCACATACTTGCACGTCTAGGAGTTTGTTCGTTAGACTCCAGTGAAGGGGAGTGGTCATTATGAATGGGGTCGAATAATCATTAATGTTAGAAGTGAAGGAGAAACAAGACAAGGATCCTATTTTACTTGAGTTGATGGCAAATGTGCATAAGCAGAAAGTGATGTCTTTGCACAAGGGCGAGATGGTGTATTAAGGTATCAAGGTAAGTTGTGTGTTCCAAATATGGATGAAATCCTAGAGAGAATAATGGAAGAAACCCATAGTTCTTGATATTCGATTCATCCAGGTGCCACCAAGATGTACCATGATTTGAGAAAAGTCTATTGGTGGAGTGACATGAAGCGGTACATTGTCGAGTTTGTTGCTAAGTTCCCAAATTGCCAGTAAGTCAAGGCTGAGCATCAAAGGTCATGTAGTGTAGCTTAGAATATACCCCTTTCGGAATGGAAGTGGGAGATGATTAATATGGATTTCATTACTGGTTTACCGCGATCTCGCAGACAGCATGATTCCACTTAGGTGATTATTGTGGATCGAATAACCAAATCATCCCACTTCTTACCGGTAAAGACTACCAATATAGCAGAAGAGTATGCAAATTTGTAAATTTGAGAGATAGTTTGACTGCATGGAGTTCCCTTGTCCATCATTTCATATAGAGGTGCTCAATTTACCGCACAATTTTGAAATTCGTTTTAGAAAGGTATGGGTTCGAAGGTGAACCTTGTACTACTTTCCATCCTCAAATTGATGGTCAATCAGAGCACATAATTCATACCTTAGAGGACATGTTGAGAAGTTGTGTTTAGTATTTCAAAGGTAATTGGGATGACCACTTGCCTCTTATTGAATTTGCATACAATAATAGCTACCATTTCAGCATTCAGATGGCTCCGTATAAGGCATTATATGGGGGAAGGTGTAGATCTCTTATTGGATGGTATGAGGTTGGCAAAGTTGAGTTGATAGGACTAGGTTTGGTTCATCGAGCCATGGAGAAGGTAAAGACAATTCAGGAGAGGTTGAAAACAACGCGGAGTCGTCACAAATCCTATACTGATGTTAGAAGAAGAGATTTGGAGTTTGAGGTTGGTGATTGGGTATATATGAAAGTTTCACTCATGAATGGTGTTATGAGGTTTGGTAAGAAAGGGAAGTTCAATCCCTAATACATTGGTCTTTCCCGGATATCCAAGACGGTTGGTAATAGAGCGTATGAGTTGGAGCTACCACCAGAGTTCGCAGCAGTTCATCCAGTGTTTCATATTTCTATATTAAAGAAGTGTTTGAGTGATCATGCACTTATTGTGCCTACTAAGAGTATTAGATTAAAGGACGGTCTGTCCTATGAGGAGATTCCAGTTCAGATCATTGATCGTCAAGTTCGTAAGTTGAGAACCAAAGAGGTTGCATCAGTCAAAGACGTGTGGAGGAACCAAATGGTTGAGGAAACTACTTGGGAAGCCGATGAGGATATGAAGAAGAAATACCATCACCTCTTTTCCCCTGATTCAATTCCAGACCAAGGTACTAACTCTTTGTAAAGCACTCTTAAAGTTGATATGTTGAGTTTATGCTATTTTCATGTTTTGTGCTTTGTGTTGGGTTGTTAGAGACTTTCCCGCCCCTTTTATGCTTAGTTTGATCTCATTCAAGGACAAATGTTCCTAAGGGGGAGATATTTTAACACTTCGGACTTTTAAAAAGACTAAAGAGGGGTAACAGACAAGTCCACGAACCCAAAATGGAACATGGACCCATCAGGGCACCCTAAACGGCCCATTTAAGGGATGGTGAACGACCGTCCAAGGCTTCCAAGGTGGGAATCACCTAGACGGTCCGTTTAGTGGTTCGTATACGTCACCCATCAGTTTTTAAGTTTTGGGTTAACTTCAGCACATAATGAATTAGGTGGCCCATGACCTATCAAATTAAATGACTTTGAGTCCTCTTTCCAGGGCCACCAAGTTTGCCTCATTTCGAGTTTGGTCAAAAAAGTAATGCATGTTTAAGTGAAGCCATGTCGGGCAGGTAAGCTTGACGACTGGCTAGACGGCCGTGAAGTGTTTCACGAACCGTGAAGCCTTAAAAGGTCCATGAAACCTCTCTTTTAAGGCACCTTTTCAGTTTTAAAAAAGTGGGTCATTTTGGTCTCCCTATACGTTTGGTACTTAAACTATGTCGTATTAACCATGTTCTAAGTCTAAACCACGATGTTTTACACCTAATTAAGGACTTAGAAAGTGTTAATAAATTATTTTACATTCATTAACATTTCAAGACAATAGAGCAAGGTTCTATGAAGAGAAAAACTAGGGTTCAAGCTTTCTTCGAGTTTCGTCGATTTCGCCAAAAAAATTTGTTCTTCCAGGTATGTAAGGCTATCATAGTGTTGGACTAGTTCATCCTCACACCCGACATCTACATTCAAATTAGTAAAAGAGTAATCTAGGGTTCTATCCTTAGATTTCAGTATTTTTGAGATAAGTTGATATAGAGTTTTGAATTCTTGAGTTGTTGATTATTGAACTCCTATTTTTAATCATTGAATTGTCATACATTGTGTATTGTGATTATTGAGTTGATTGTTCATGACTATTTTCCAGCATGAACTCTATTTTTGAGTATTCAGTGAATTATTATTGAGAATCTAATAACAAAATATTACTGATTGTTTAAGTTGAGTTTTGAGGAAGTAAGGAGCAGTTTGAGAAAGAGGAAAAGGGAACTAAGTTTTTCCCAAATGTTTCATTTTTTTACATGAAGAAAAAGAGTAGACTTTTTTGAGAAAAGTTAAAAGAGTTTTTAGAAAGATAAAGTACAGAGCAGTTACCTCTTAAAGAGGCCTCTTTTGAGTAATTATCTCAACCCACAATGTATTTTTACATTGAGCAAAGAGAAACCTTGTTTTCTAAATAAGCAATGAGTTTCAAAGATATTTCAGAGCAGTTACCTCTTTTAAGAGGATAGTTTGAGCAATTGCCTCAAACCAGAGAAAGAGAATGTTTTTATACATTTGAGCAAAGGTATATATTATTGGGAATAGTATTGAGCACCGATATGGGGGAGAATTCAGACAACTCACAACCCCTATAAACCATACCTTGCCAACATGGGTGCAAGATCATACTTTTTAGATGAATCATTAGTGCCTTCGGACAGAGCTTAGTGGATCCACTTAGTTGAGAGGTTCTATATCCCGACACGATATAGGACAGTTTTGGCAGTGTTGACAAGACGTCGTATCATCAAGTAGCATAGTGATGGTTGTTAGTTAGAGAATCTCCCAATAGAATTAAAGTATATTTTTTATATCACTTATTATGTTAAAGTTCAGAGATGAGAAAGTATCTTGTAAAGTTATATGATTTCATTCCTTTAATTCTTTACATTCAACTGAGTTTATGTTATATCTTTTGCAGTCTTTTCATTCAGTTATTTCGCCTCGATTATATTACATACTCGTGCATACAATGTACTGATGTCATTCGACCTGCATCTTTTATGATGCAGATACAGGTGTTTAGGATCATCAACAAACGCTTTTTTGAGATCATTTGGCACTCTAGTTAGATTTTGGTGAGCCTCCTTACATTCCGGAGGACTCCGCTTCTCCTTACAATTTAGTCATTTTAGGGTGTTGTGGGTCTTTTTCCGATATCCATGTTGAACTATAGAGGCTTCATAGATAGTTAAAGTTGATGAGTCTCTCAGCATGTTCCTTTCTGTTTCGAGATCTTGAAAACTATTACTTATACTTTAATTAAGTATTTCCAGATATTTATATGAGTTGAGTTTAATTGAGACTATTAAGTTTAATTATGGATTGAAAGTTTCCTTTTTGCTTGAGTAAGTCTTCTGCTAAGTATTCAGTCAAGCCAAGGGTTCACTTGGCCAGTCACGTCCAAAGTGTAGGCTCGGGCGTGACATGATATTTTAGTTTTTTTGTATTTCATACTTGTGAAAGACTTCGTATTTGAGATTATTTTTTTCTTGTCATTTATTTTTCATTCATATATTAAATTGAATAGATAGAATTAGTGGGTTGCCTTACCTATCGGTTGGGAAGATAGTTGTCATCACGGCTTGTGTTTTTAGGTCGTGACAAGTTGGGCTAAAATTGAGTTGGGTCAAGACCCATCCAATTGGACCCGCTTAATCTCAATAAGTTTAACATATTGTTAATTACCTTTTATAACCATGAATTTCGACTTGAGTTACACTTTCAATATGGGAACATACATAACACCAATGTAAATAAAGAGTCTTAAAATAGGTTGAGATTGAAGATTAACTTGGGCTCAATTGAAAAAAAAAATTATAATGGGTTAAGGTTTGAATGGATTGAGATAAACTCCAAGTCATAAAATTATGGACGGATTGAACGAAGTACCTATGTTCATTTTGACACACCTATAAATAATAAAGGCCCAATAGTTATATGTGGAATTGAAACAAAAGAAAGGAGAGTAACCAGGGGTGTGCATTGATTGGTTCAGTTCAATTTTATGTATTATCGATTCGATTTATCGATTTTTAATTTTCAAATATGTTAAACCAATAAGATATTTTTTATTGATTTATCAGTTTTGGCCTTTATCGATTTTGATATTCGATTTAACCGATAAGAAACTGCTTATAAAACAAATATATGAATTCTCCAACACTTTGACGAGACAAGACAGTAATGTAACTTTACAAATGCTTATAAAATAGAAATAGTATTAACTAAAATGAAAAGAACTATACATTTGTAACACAGAGAGAAATTAAGAGGAATAAGGTTCATACCTTAGGTTTTGACGTTTGTATAATGTGAAGTTATGTACTCAAAGTCAATGTGATGTGTGAATTGAATGCTAAAAGGCAGAAGCAGTAACCAATAAGGTGCTAAGATTAATATATATATATATATATATAAAAAGTAATAAATCACTTCCTCCGTCCCAATTTATGTGGCACTTTTTGAATTTTGAGATTTAAACAAGCCTATATTTTATCGTAAATTATTCATATATCTTTTAAATAGCCAATTATTGTGACTTAGAGTACTTTTTACGTAGTTTACAAATATATAAATTTAATTTCAAAAAAATTAAAGATTCCATGAGCAAATTTCCAAACAAACTTAAGCTTTTTAATTCTCGAAAAACAAAGTGTCATATAAATTGAGGCAAAGTGAGCACTTAGTTTTAATAGAATTTCGATTTACCCAATTACTCAATATTAAAAATCAAAATCAAACTAATAACCGGTAATATATATATATATATTAACTCATTAACCCAATAGCGATAAACCAATAGTAACAACTTCTAGTTTTTTCCCTTTTACTTTTATACGTGTATATTATGTTGATGCATTGAGAATATTACAATAAACCTTTATGTTAGTAGAAATCATACTTGATAACGATAATATAGGAGATAAAAGCTAATGTGAGAGTTGTGGCATTTATTTATAAAAAAAAAAAAAAAAAAATGAGAAGAACAAGTGCCTGAAAAAAGGGATTTAGGTTATTATGGATTATCCATCAGGATTGAGAGGTAACTTTTAAAAGTTTGCTAACACTAGAAGGTAAATACAGATTATAAATATATGAAAGTAGAAGGGTATATAAGGCCAGAAGGTATAACAATAGGGGTAAATATGACCGGATAATATAACAGAGGATAAATCTAGACAATATTTAAAAGTATAGGATAAAATTTGAAACACATCAAAGAAATAAAATTCAAAAAGCCACAAGCGCAAAAACTAGAATAGTTGGCAAATGCCGTTGAGTGAATTGTCATTGTCCCTATTTCCTGCTTTGAGCAAATGGTAACTGCACACTATCCAGTATTACAACCTCAAGCTCTGATCCTTTATGCCTTAAAAACCACGACATGAGAGGATCATGCTATTTACAACACAAGCCCGCACCCCGAACGAACGGGGAGAAAAATTGGGTGGCTAAGTGGAGAATGCCCTTAATAGCAACACCTCCTCCCTCCCCCTGCACAACTTGGGCAAAACAACCCATCCAGAACAACAACAATCCAACCAAACAATAGGGGCGAAAAAATGGAACTTCATACATAACGGCACAGCAGCATGCTTCTAGGTGAGACCTGGATAGTAGAAGAATACATCAGTTTTGACCTTAGTAAAGCATGGCCAGAGATGTGGGAAAAGAATATAAGAGGGGGGGAGAGAGAGAAGGGTCAATAGTAGACTGAAGATAGTCTACTAAGGAAAAAAGTCGCATAATGAGTTAAAATGATTTAAAAAATATGACTTCAGAACCACTGGACTACATTATGATTTAATCTCCATGCAATTCCAATTTTTGCCAGCCTTTTGGTCATTTTCATTTTACAAATAAGAGGAAATCATCGACTTGGGCTTAAAAACCAAACTATATTTGAATGTGAAGGAAATTTTGCAGCATAATGCTTCGCCTCCCCCTTTTACCATTTTTGTTCATACTTGAGAGCAGATACCAAAAGATGTTTGAGACACATCACATGTTTTTCCATCTTAATCAAGACCACCCTTATATCAAGGTTAGCACAGGAAGTTTTTGCAGAATTTCATACAGCAAGTTTCATTATTTTATTTTATTTTTGGTTTTCCATCTGGTGTCTGGTAGGAGCCCGACTAATCTAGATTCGCGCCGCCCATTCAGGCGAAAGCATTCCCTACCAAGGATTTTTCCATATCCAAGGCTCGAACCCAAAACCTCTGGTTAAGAGAGGAGAACCCCATCCACTGCACCACCAGTTCCATTATAATCATTCACTACTACATGTATTCTCTGAAATTATAACAGATACATTGCCATGATATATGCACCTCCCTTTAATATATGTCCACATAATATTAAAACAAAAAAAATTATGTATTTGGGGATCAAGGAGAAATAAGAAACTTAAATGCATCCATATAGAGAATGACTCACCTTTCTTACGCCTTGGTGAGATCATTGGAACTCAAAGACCAACTTAGAAAATTACATCAAGAACTGACACCCACTATTTAACTCATGGCATCTTCAATGCTTGTTTTAATTGATCGAGTACTGAAGGGTGCAATCTACCAATGGCTGCATTAAAGGATTCCCCATGAAGAGATGAACAAGTTTGAAGATTGTCTCTCACTGAGTTCTCCAATGAAATCTGGTTTATTGGGTCCGAGAGTTTCATCTAAAAAAGAAAAATCTCACTAAGAATCCAATTCAGAAAAGAGTTACATAGCCCTATTCATATATAAGTACTAGCACCAGTTACCTGTCTCCTCCTCAACTCCTTGCTTGGCACATGAGGTTTGCTAGAGCTTACATTGTCACTACTGTGGTTTCACATTTTATAATGCAAATGAAGTCTCATCAGTTGTCAAAATCTCAAGAGCCATTAAAGTAAAAAGAAAGATTATCAGACATACCTAGACTCTTCTTCACTTAAATCCTCACTTCCACCCATTATAACACTTGTACATACACTACCAAAAGCATAGAGGTAAGATTAGCATAAACAAAACGTACATATCGGATTAGGATAATGATTAAAGGAAAATACATAAATAAATCTCACGATTACAAATTCAATCAAATACCTCATTATCTGATCAAGTTTATCAAGTACTTGAGGCAACCTCAAAGTCAGAATTATAGAGAGGGCCAAACCAATTGTCTTCTTCTGGAAAGAGGTAACATTGTCAACCTGAGGAAATTTCACAAAACAAAAGACCAACAATAACATAAAAGATCAGGTGAGGAACACCACACAAAGTTGTTATCAGAACTAAGTTCAAAGAAAAATTTAAGGCTATACTTCCCCAAACCTTCTATAAAAGGATTGAGAAGATACAAGACCACTAAGTTCCAGCCATATAGATTTAACAACATGAACCCACAATTAAGAAGGATAAATAATTTACAGATGATGGCCTTGCTCCTTCATGAACTGGAAAAGGTGATTCTGGATGCTGAAGAAGCAGAAGGGGAAAACAAAAGGGGAGTTGAGGGATCTACGGTCATGTTAGGGTAAAGGAAGGCACAAATCATTGAAGAAAGTTTGGAGGACAATCTCAATCAGTGATGTTGGGTACTATGGGAAGTAATAAATTCTAGGAGTTTCGAAGGTAAGCAAGCTTTGTCTGTGATGTGTGGGTTAGGCGCATGTCACGGGTTCGAACCCTGTCGCAGACAACAGACTGCTATTTAAGTGGAAAATGGTAGAGGGGAGGTCCCATCATCCATTTGTTTCGAACCTTGCGCCTTTAACCTTCGGTGATTTCTTGGTTATCAAAAATAAATATAATGTTCGTGTATGTTGGCTTTATGGTGTAAGCTTCAGGAATTACATGAAGTGCAATATATGGTAGACTTCATTAGCACTTCTCTGGAGTTGTTATTTTATAGAGGTGATCTCTTTCAGTGTTTTTGTACAGGGGATGGCCAACTTTTGTATAGGCCAAATGCCAATTTGATGATTGACTCTGATGCATTAACAAAATCTTTTTGTGTTACTAACAAAAGGAATCAAACATACTTGCTTCCTAAAACTGATAATATTATAGACTATGTAAAAATCAGGAAACTGTCGCAACGCCTATTACTATAGAAGTGCATTTATAGCCTAAAGTTCCACATGATTGTTATGTCAAATAGTTCCATCATATACTGAATAATTTCTTTTGATATCTGACATCTTATACTGAATGATACTATAGCCAAAAAGTCTTTTATTCCATAGTAACTAGTTTGTGCTCAAATCCAGTGTAATCAAAAGCAAAAGGCGCAAAAAAAACTCTAAGGTCTGTTGGGGCTTTCAGCACAAATAAAGGTTGGGCTTTAATGAAAAAAGGCGCTAACGGACAAAAAAATACAAATATATATGTTTAGTCCAAGACTAATAATTATTATTATTTTTTATGAACTTCCAAGACTAATAATTATAAGCATGAAAGAAAAATATATGAACAAAGAAATTGAAAAAAAAAATATGATAAAGTGAAATATCAATTGTTTAGAGTTGCCTCTTAAGAAGAGGCTCATTGGCAAGGAAAAGTGTCTTAAAATCTTGATGGTGATACTGAAGCGCACATATTAAGCAACGCAAAGCGCACATTTTGAGCCTCGCTTCAGGGTCACCTTTGACAACCCAGTGCTCAACTGGGATCAATGGTTAATGCCTCACAAATTTGCACCTTGATACAGCAAGGAGAAATATTTTGATTGAACAGACAAACCAAGAACGCACCTTACCATCATAAAGTATCAGCTCAGGTTTTGTAGAGGTTCTAAAGAAAACCATTAATCACAATAATATCTATCAAACTCCAAATTTAATCATTTAACTTACCTTTTCAAGCCACATGTCGACGAGGCAAAGGAGTATGTTTTCTTCACTAGGAAAACCAGATTTCTGAAGGTGTATAGACAGTGATGGATCAGAAGTTAGCTGTGCAAGATAATTAGTGTTCATCACCAAAATCCTTGCCAGTAGTGCTGATGATGATGCTTTTACAGCTGCCTTGGAAGGATCATGATCATCTCCCCCAGTCAGGCACATGATTATTAATTTCTAGCAACATTCATGGAACCACGTGAAATCATGCCATAAAGGAAAAGGTAGACATACACATTGTAGTGCATAGAGAAAACAGAGAAGACAAAGAAGAAAACTACAGTTACCTGCAGTGTGGAACTGATAAGCTGAGGCACTTCCATCGGGAAACACTGCCACATCATAAAAGTATTAGCACATATCATTCACAGGAAGAACCCTTTTGGGCCTATATTAAATCAACCAATGTTCTAGTCAGAGTTAGTGAGAAGTTTGTACTTAAACCTAGTCTCGATACATTTTCATCTTATCAAAGCTCAAGTTTATAACATGAGAAGTTTGTATTGGAACTTACTTTTGATACATTTTGATCTTATCAAAGCTCAAATTTAGAACAAAGGAATTGAAGGTTTTAAGAATAATATCAACTACTCTTTTCCTCTAAGTTGCTCAGACTCTTCTTCACTTCTGGTGCTGCACCCGTGTCGACATGACATGGGTATGGGATCTGTGTCCAATTTGGTCAACCGATTATGGGTACTTTGACCAAGATCGATGGGGTAAGTGTGGACGTTTTAATGATTGTCTGTAATCAATACAAAAGCTAAGGTGAAATTGCAGAAAATGGAATACCTTTTATATAGAAATTTCTATGTCACTCCTTTTCCGTTAATCTCCTTCCAGGATTCTCCTCAAGTTCTCCCATAATATCTCATAATTTAGGTTTTCTAACTCTATTTTTAGATATTTTAACTATATTTAGGTGAATCCCCGCACTTGTATCCCTACATGGATCCATAACCCCGAATCTTAAAAGTTAAATCATGAAGGATACAACATTTAGATCCGCACCCGTATCGGACACCCGCACCCGAGACTGAGCAACTTAGCTTTTCCTTAACTTTTCTCTTATCTAAAGCTCAAATTCAGAACATATCGAATTATACATTTTAAGAAGCTTGTCCATTACGTTTTCCTATCCCTTCATTTCTGACTATTCGCAGCCCTGTTTCAAAAGAAGTACACTGAAACTAAAGCAGCTTAGGTAACATATTATTTATCTGGTTAATCTATAATTCCTGGCCTTCCACCAACACATAATTTAATAAAAGTGGCAAGGAAATCAAATACCTGAACTAGAATGTCAATGACTGGAATAACTGAGAGTAGTCCCCTGTCATTGACATTCCCAACCACCAGATCTAGAAGTTTAGCAATGTTAGACGCATGCAAACTGAGAAACTCCCTTCCACCCAAAATAACATAGTCTTCAATGATATTGGTAGCAACCTACATGTCATGAAACATCAGCACAAAAAAAAATCCAGAACTGAAAATATTAGTTCTGCTAAATCTCTCCTCAACCTTCAAGTGATCAAAACTTCTTTCCAAAATTTCCACAAGACATGGGAAATACCCCAACAATTCTGGTACCATAGAAGGAGCATTAATAAGTGTTGCTTCCCATAACTGCATGATAAACTGGCTGGAATTAGGGCACAGTTCTAATATGAAATGAAACTAATCAATTAAATCGGCCACATATAGAACATGCCTGCATGCAGTCTTCTAGAAGTTCATCAGGGCTGGTTATGTTAATTCCACTTCGCAAAATCGGTAATAACATGCCGTACGATTTAGGCGACTGATAACCGAGAGCAACTACAAAATTCTTCAATGCAGTAAGAAGTTGAATCTGCAAGATGCTTTCACTAGAAGATTCTTCCCATGCCTAATAAAGGAACAGCTCTAATCAGCAAAAAAGAAAGAACAGTAAATCACGCAGATACAGTTTAATGGGAAACAAAAGCACGTGGAATTCATTAAGAATCCTACTCTTACATGCAATTCTATCAACAAATTTTCCTCAGAAACTACACAAAATGAAAGTAAGGAGAAAAGAGGCAATTAAGTTTGGGTCTCCAAATGGGAAGCTTGAGAAACAGCATAAAGTGACGGCATAGAATCTACCATCTAATGAAAAAACTTTACTAAAAATTCCCGAGCTTTCTCCAGTTCTCCAACTTCTAGATGAAATTTCAGGAAGGCGGAATCTTACAGAGATTGTACTCTGGAATGGTAATGGTAATGGTAATAAAATAAAACTTCAACTGCATATAAGTCATCACACCTAAGTTAACATATCAACAAGGAGAAGCGGAAAAAGAAAACCATAAGGATACCTTCTGGAAAAATAGCATCAACTTGTTTGCATATGGTGTAACTTCAGTAACACGTGCTATCAGAACAGAGATAGTATTCAGAACTTGAACCTGAAAATTTTATCCAAAAAAGAAAACATTGTGAGCAGAGAACTTAAAAACGACTGAAATATATAGAAGATTGAAAACTAAAGACAGATTGAAAGAACACATCATAAGTTGAAAAAAAGATTTCCATGATATTAAAAAAAGTGATAGGGACAAATCTTGTTTCTAGTGTTACCTTGCTCAGAAAAAATCCTGTTTCTATTTCTTCTCCTTTTTCCCCATTTTCTAACAACTATAACATGGGCTTTTTTTTCAGAGAGCAAAGAAAAAGAACAGGGCAAGAGATAACTTTGAAATGGATCCTCTCTCTAACCTTCCCCCTCAAATATTTGTGAGCATCCTCAACAATGTTACAATTCATTCAAGCATCAACCAATAACACCCAAAATATGTTAAAAAATTACCTTATGCATGTGCATGTAACCACTGAATCGGTACTGCTTGTCCTTAACTGAGAGCTATTGCAAAGGTCTAGGGAACTAAAGATACCAGAAATCGGATAGAGCAATATTACAAAAAAGAAAAGATGAGTGAATAAATGACTCTCCCTCCGTCCCAATTTATGTGATGTAGTTTGACTTGGCACGAAGTTTAAGAAATATGGGAAGACTTTGCGATGTTCCAAAACTACCGTTAAAATAAATGATTTTTTAAATAGAAGAGTACACCTTCGTAAACTTTTTGCCAAATAAGGAAATGTCTCATTCTTTTTGGGACCAAGTAAAAAGGAAAGTGTGTCATATAAATAGGGACAGGGGGGAGTAATTAAATAGTGAAGGGTAGAGGGGCAGGTCCATTATCCATCGAGTTTCAAACTGTGAACCAGTGGCCCTTGGTTTTCTTGGTTATCAAAACCTTTGTTGCTCGAACTCTTCAAATATGTCAACGGATGCGTGTTGGATCCAACATGGGTGCACCAACATTTTTAAAGAGTCCGAGCAATATAGACAAAAACAAATAAACAAATAAATAAATGAGAATTAAATAGGCCATTTAAAGTTAGAAAGAACACCAGCTGATTCTACCTTTGAGTCAAATTCCTGTACTTCATCCACCACTTTGAAACACAGATCCCAACAAACCGGAAGAAGATCTAAGAACTCATTTTCATTAAAAGTTGCATCTTCAATATGAAAATACAAGGACCGGCATGCTGTCAGCTAAAAAAAGAAACAAAGTAGATTCAGTATAACACAAAGTGAATGAATAGAAACTTGAAATTCAGAAAATTCTGATAGATGTACAGCTTAATTCAGAAGGTAGTTGTTTTATATAAAATGTGGCATACCCTTACACACAAGTCATTCTCCTGAAGTAATCTGATTAGAGCACAATAAACTGCTCTTCTGGTGTCATCTTTAATCTGTGAGAAAACACAGTTAGACAAAAGTATATGTGATCGCTTCTGGTGTCATCTTTAATCTGATGTGAAAACACAGTTAGACAAAAGTAAACACGATTGCTGGCTCCATAAATCTATGGGTTGAAGGCACATAACTATCATAATAACAACCTACAACTGTCAGTGAAACAATAGCATATGAACAGTAATAAAGCAAAGACAACAACAACTCAAGACTCAATCCCAAAACAAGTATACGA
>JAJOOO010001916.1:0-45570 GCA_029582685.1 Solanum piurae
ATGTTGATGACTCTTGAAGTCTTATGGTTTTATTGAATAAAAGTTTTAAATTCTTAGTGATTTTTTATGATCTATGCGATGAATGAATGCTAAGGCTTGTATAAGACCTCCGAGAGGTCGAATACGCATGTAACGGCTAGGGGGTGCTCTCGGGTCGTTACAAACTTGGTATCAGAGCATAAGGTTTTAAATATTACTTTTAGGTTCAAAGTCTCGAAAGCCACGCCTAGTAGAGTCTTGTTCATCGGTGTGAGTCGCGACACATCTATGAGCGAGAGGCTATAGGACGATAGAAGTTTCACTTTCTTTTATTATTCTTGATTTTGTGCCTTAGAGTATGGTCTATATGTGTCCTTTTTTCTAATCTGTCTCTTATTTTTATAGGATATGAATACGAGGGCTAACCGGAGGAGAGAGGAAGAGGAGATAGATGATGGTGGAGTTCCTCTCCAAGGAGTGCAAGGTGACCAAGCTCTTTTAGGTGGGCAAGAGAATGTGGTTCTGGTGGTTCCCCCGGATATGACTAATGGGGAGATTAGAGAGGCTTTTATCTCCTTGGCCCGTGCCATGACTACTCAATAAAATAGAGATGTGAGGCCTAGGGTGAATGCTATTAAGAGTACCATGGCGTCAAGGTTCAGGGATTTCACAAGGATAAACCCTCCTACCTTCTTTGGTTCTAAGGTAGATGAGGACCCACAAAACTTTATAGATGAGGTGTTTAAGATTTTGGATGCAATGGGAGTGACTCCTAGGGAGAAGGCGGAGTTGGCTTCCTACCAACTCAAGGATGTAGCTCAAGGGTGGTTTGAGCAATGAAGGGATGAGAGACCCATAGGGGTTTACCCAATAGATTGGAGAGTATTTAAGACGTCCTTTCTTGATAGGTTTTTCCCCTTAGAGTTGAGGGAGAAAATGTTGGTTGAGTTCATGAACCTACGTCAAGGGAATATGAGTGTGAAGGAATACTCTCTAAGCTTTACCCAACTCTCTAAGTATGCTCCTACCTTGGTAGCAAATTCTAGGGCTAGAATGAATAAGTTTGTGATGGGGGTTTCCGGTTTGGTTGAAGAAGAGTGTCGTACGGCCATGCTCCATTATGATATGGATATCTCTAGGCTTATGGTTTATGCTCAACAACTTGAGGAGACAAAGCTTAGGAGGATGAATAGAGATATGAAGAGGGCTAGGCCGGATGAACAAAACCAATCTAGGTCTAAGAAGAGGTTCTATAACCAATATTCGTGTCTAACCCTAAAACTCAAAGAGGGAATGGAGGTGGTTCTAATTTTGAGAGGCCTAGGTGTGCTACTTGTGGAAAGAAACATTTGGGAAAGTGTCTTACCGGTACGGATGGATGCTTTGGATGTGGGACTAAAGGTCATAAGATGAGAGATTGCCCTACACTTAAGGCAAAAGGGAAAGAGACTAATCAAGTTGCTCATGATGTCCTGGATCCAAATACTCCTAAGAAGAACCGTTTCTATATGCTTCAAGCTAACAAGGATAAGGGAACAAATGAAGGTAAGTCAATTTTGTTTGTTGTTTGAAGTGTCATTCGAGGACGAATGTTTCCAAGTGGGGGATATTGTAACACCCCTAAAAATGAAATAGGATAATCAGAGCTTCACATGTGTGTTGGTTGTTGATAAACTTGTATAAATGTTTGAAAATGAGTTTATAGGTCAGTTTAGTTGAGTTTGAAGTCAAACATCAAAAAGACGTTCAAGACGTTCGAAAACTAGTCATTTGCGTACTAGTGTGTTCTAGTGTGTCTTGCATGTTTATATGTGTTGTTTGAAGTCTAAAATCAGTGGAGGTGACCCTAGTGTCTTAATAAATGTTTTTAGGGTCAAAATATTTGGGTACGACTCCTCAGGACCACCCTAAGGATTCCCGAGGAGGACCCCAACCCTTAGCCAAACAAGCTGCCCTTGGCAGCTTGAAAATGTGCATGGAGGGAGCATGTCCGCGTCGCGGACTAGCTCCATCAAGGGCCAAAAATTTTGTCCGCGTCACGGACTTGTTTCCCGACGAAATCTGCGAAAATAAAACTCATGTTTGACTTATTTAAAAAGGTCCAACGAAGTGAGGGGCAGTTTGGATACTATGGGGAATTATTATAAACGGTTATTCTACCTAATTTAGGGTATTTTAAGTTGGTTAAAACCCCAAAACCTAGAATTAGACCTCATTCTCCAAATTGAACCTTCCCTCTCAAATAAATTTCTCTCTCTAGAACTCCATGGATGACATTGATGAAGCTTCAAGCTAGGGGATGGGTTCCTACTGATTTATCCTTCAATTCCTAAGGAAATTAATCACAAAGGTATGGGGATTTTATCTTTGATTCTCCTTTCAATCAAAGAGCCAAATCAAGTGATTTCAATGTGTTTCAAAAACACTAAAAAACCCCAATTTCAATTCTAAACTTGGGTTCTTGCATGAAAGTATTTCAAATGATGATTTATATTAATATTGATGGTTTTAAGATCAAAAACTCCATGAACCCTTGCATATCTTGAAATCCTAATTTTGGGTCTAAAGTGGGTCTATTGATTATGAGTTATTAATGAGTAGATTGTTATGCGCTATTGATTTATGTATTGTTCTATATTGAATTATGAGTAATTGATGGTCAATTGTGTTATATTGGATGTTGGCTTTGAATGGGCAATTGTGACCTAAGGTTCATGATGATGATGAAGTTGTGAATAAATTATTGATTTTAGTATTTGATATATTTATATATGTTGTAGATGTTAGAATTGTGAGGTTTGATCCCTATGAAAGTGGGGAGGTATTTACTTTAAAAGCATGTTGTGATCATGTCCTTGTAGGCAAAGTTGGATGATTGTTGTTTTGAGTAATGTTGATTAAGTGAAGGTAATGTGATATGATGTGAATTTGTGTATGGTCTAAGAGCATGAAAGGTGACCTTGTGTAGAGACTTTATGTGTTATGCATGGTTGTTGTCTTCTTTGAATGACTTATGAAGGTGAGGTTAGGATAGACTATGTTTACCTACTCTCACACCTAGTGAAGAATGAATGAAAGAATGTGAGAATGAATGAAAAGAATGGGAGTTAATGCTAATGAATGAAAGTTGGGTCTATTGTAAGGATAGTCTCATAAAGTACTCCTTTAAATGAATGGGGTTGCCAGATGAAAGGTTTTCTCATCTTTGAATCCAAGAGCTTCCTTAGTGAATGAATGAGGGTTAGGATGGGTATTCCTTCGTGAGTTGAGATGAGAATACTTAGTAGCAATCCTTATCCCTAAATGAATGAATAAGGGTTAGGATGGGTATTCCTTCGTGAGTTAATATGAGAATACTTAGTAGAAATCCTTATCCCTAAATGAATGAATGAAATGAATTTCCAAACTCCGTGGGGGAGTAATGTCTAGCACCGAGAAGATATGAAGATGGGTGGATACTCCTTCTTTAGTTGAGATGTGAGTATTTAGTAGCAACTCTTAAGATGGGTGCCCCTTCGTTAGTTGAGATGCGGGTACTTAGAAGCAATCATTTTATCCCTTAACTATGTGCCCACATAGGACTAGCTAGTGGTCTCTACCACGCAAAGTCTAAAAGAATGAACCTACCTTAGCATGTTTTCAATATCCTCATACTTAGTACGTGTGTTGTACTAACCCCTTTCTTCTATTTTACTACAAGTGTTGGTTGTGGTAACTACGAGGAGATTGTGCTTTGGAGTTGCTTGGATTGTTCCACTCTTCCAAGTTTTAGGTATGTCCTCAAGATTCGAGGACTATGTTTAGAAGTTTCTTAGTCATTGTAATAGACACTTAAGTTTCATTTCATTTGTAAAGGGTTGTGTCCCTTAGTACGTTTTAAGTTCTTGTCTAAGATTGGCTAAAGAGACTTAGTAGTTCCGCTTATGTATTGATGTTTTCTAATGTTGATGACTCTTGAAGTCTTATGGTTTTATTGAATAAAAGTTTTAAATTCTTAGTGATTTTTTATGATCTATACCATGAATGAATGCTAAGGCTTGTATAAGACCTCTGAGAAGTCGAATACGCATGTAACAGCTAAGGGGTGCTCTCGGGTTGTTACAAACTTGGTATCAGAGCATAAGGTTTTAAATATTACTTTTAGGTTCATAGTCTCGAAAGCCACGTCGAGTAGAGTCTTGTTCATCGGTGTGAGTCGCGACACATCTATGAGCGAGAGGCTATAGGACGATAGAAGTTTCACTTTCTTTTTTTATTCTTGATGTCGTGCCTTAGAGTATGGTATATATGTGTCCTTTTTCTAATCCGTATCTTATGTTTATAGGATATGAATACTAGGGCTAACCGGAGGAGAGCGAAAGAGGAGATAGATGATGGTGGAGTTCCTCTCCAAGGAGTGCAAGGTGACCAAGCTCCTTTAGGTGGGCAAGAGAATGTGGTTCTGGTGGTTCCCCCGGATATGACTAATGGGGAGATTAGAGAGGCTTTTATCTCCCTGGCCCGTGCCATGACTACTCAATAAAATAGAGATGTGAGGCCTAGGGTGAATGCTATTAAGAGTACCATGGCGTCAAGGTTCAGGGATTTCACAAGGATAAACCCTCCTACCTTCTTTGGTTCTAAGGTAGATGAGGACCCACAAAACTTTATAGATGAGGTGTTTAAGATTGTGGATGCAATGGGAGTGACTCCTAGGGAGAAGGCGGAGTTGGCTTCCTACCAACTCAAGGATGTAGCTCAAGGGTGGTTTGAGCAATGAAGGGATGAGAGACCCATAGGGGTTTACCCAATAGATTGGAGAGTATTTAAGACGTCATTTCTTGATAGGTTTTTCCCCTTAGAGTTGAGGGAGAAAACGTCGGTTGAGTTCATGAACCTACGTCTAGGGAATATGAGTGTGAAGGAATACTCTCTCAACTTTACCCAACTCTCTAAGTATGCTCCTACCTTGGTAGCAAATTTTAGGGCTAGAATAAATAAGTTTGTGATGGGGGTTTTCAGTTTGGTTGAAGCAGAGTGTCGTACGGCCATGCTCCATTATGATATGGATATCTCTAGGCTTATGGTTTATGCTCAAAAATATGAGGAGACAAAGCTTAGGAGGGTGAATAGAGATATGAAGAGGGCTAGGCCGGATGAACAAAACCAATCTAGGTCTAAGAAGAGGTTCTATAACCAATATTCTTCAATGCTCTACAATGATAGGGTGTCAAACCCTAAACCTCAAAGAGGGAATGGAGGTGGTTCTACTTTTGAGAGGCCTAGGTGTTCTACTTGTGGAAAGCCACATTTGGGCAAGTGTCTTGCAAGTATGGATGGATGCTTCGGATGTGGGAGTAAGGGTCATAAATGAGAGATTGCCCTACACTTAAGGCAAAAGGAAAAGAGACCAATCAAGTTTCTCATGATGGCCCGGATCCAAATACTCCTAAGAGGAACCATTTCTATATGCTTCAAGCTAACAGGGATAAGGGAACAAATGAAGATAAGTCAATTTTCTTTGTTCTTTGAAGTGTCATTTGAGGATGAATGTTTCCAAGTGGGGGATATTGTAACACCCCTCAAAATGAAATAGGATAATTAGAGCTTCACATGCGTGTTAGTTGTTTATAAACTCGTATAAATGTTTGAAAATGAGTTCATAGGTCAGTTTAGTTGAGTTTGAAGTCAAACGTCAAAGAGACGTTCAAGACATTCGAAAACTAGTCATTTGTGTGCTAGTGTGTTCTAGTGTGTCTTGCATTTTTATATGTGTTGTTTTGAGTCTAAAATCAGTGGAGGTGACCCTAGTGTCTTCATAAATGTTTTTAGTGTCAAAACGTTTGGGTACGACTCCCCGGGACCACTCTAAGTTTCCCGAGGAGGACCCCAACCCTTGGCCAAACAAGCTGCCAAGGCAGCTTGAAAATGTGCATGGAGGGAGCATGTCCGCGTCGCGTACTAGCTCCACCAAGGGCCACAAGTTAAGTATGTGTAGCGGACATGTCGCGGACTCTACTGTATAGAAATTTAATTTCTAGGAACTTGTGGGAACACCTCCGCGTCGCGGACTTGTTTCCCGACGAAATCTGCGAAAATAAAACTCAAGGTTGACTTGTTTAAAAAGGTCCAACTAAGTGAGGGGTAGTTTGGGTACTTTAGGGAATTATTAGGAACGGTTATTCTACCTATTTTAGGGTATTTTAAGTTGGGTAAAACCCCAAAACCTAGAATTAGACCTCATTCTCCAAATTGAACATTCCCTCTCAAATAAATTTCTCTCTTTAGAACTCCATGGATGACATTGATGAAGCTTCAAGATAGGGGATGGGTTCCTACTGATTTATCCTTCAATTCCTAAGGAAATTAATCACAAAGGTATGGGGATTTTATCTTTGATTCTCCATTCAATCAAAGAGCCAAATCAAAGTGATTTCAATGTGTTTCAAAAACACTAAAAAACCCCAATTTCAATTCTAAGCTTGGGTTTTTGCATGAAAGTATTTCATATGATTATTTATGTTAATATTTATGCTTTTAAGATCAAAAACTCCATGAACCCTTGCATATCTTGAAATCCTAATTTTGGGTCTAAAGTGGATCTATTGATTATGAGCTAATAATGTGATAGTAATGTGTAGATTGTTATCGGATATTGATTTATGTATTGTTCTATATTGAATTATGAGTAATTGATGGTCAATTGTGTTATATTGGATGTTGGCTTTGAATGGGCAATTGTGACCTAAGGTTCATGATGATGATGAAGTTGTGAATAGATTATTGATTCTAGTATTTTATATATTTATATATGTTGTAGATGTTAGAATTGAGAGGTTTGATCCCCTTGAAAGTGGGGAGGTGTTTACTTTAAAAGCATGTTGTGATCATGTCCTTGTAGGCAAAGTTGGATGATTGTTGTTTTGAGTAATATTGATTATGTGAAGGTAATGTGATATGATGTGAATTTGTGTATGGTCTAAGAGCATGAAAGGTGACCTTGTGTAGAGACTTTATGTGTTATGCATGGTTGTTGTCCTCTTTGAATGACTTATAATGAAGGTGAGGTTAGGATAGACTATATTTACCTACTCTCACACCTAGTGAAGAATGAATGAAAGAATGTGAGAATGAATGAAAAGAATGGGAGTTAATGCTGATGAATGAAAGGTGGGTCTATTGTAAGGATAGTCTCATAAAGTACTCCTTTAAATTAATAGGGTTGCTAGATGAAAGGTTTTCTCATCTTTGAATCCAAGAGCTTCCTTAGTGAATGAATGAGGGTTAGGATGGGTATTCCATCGTGAGTTGAGATGAGAATACTTAGTACCAATCCTTAACCCTAAATGAATGAATAAGGGTTAGGATGGGTATTCCTTCGTGAGTTGAGATGAGAATACTTAGTAGAAATCCTTAAGCCTAAATGAATGAATTAAATGAATGTCCAAACTCCGTGGGAGAGTAATGTCTAGCACCGAGAGGATATGAAAATGGGTGGATACTCCTTCGTTAGTTGAGATGTGAGTATTTAGTAGCAACCCTTAAGATGGGTGCCCCTTCAATAGTTGAGATGCGGGTACTTAGAAGCAATCCTTCTATCCCTTAATTATGTGCCCACATAGGACTAGCTAGTGGTCTCTACCACGTAAAGGCTAAAATAATGACCCTACCGTAGGCAAGTGGGGATCCCTCATCCGGTAAGGGTTACTATCGGGATTCCATGTCAAGCTCTATGGTCTATGTCGGTTAAGGCTCTTCCCCACATTAATGAATGAATGAACTAGGGTCTCTTAAGGGTGTACTACTTAGGATAGGTGGTGGAATGGTACATCATCTAGACATTGCACAAATAGACATTTAAGGGAGATCTTGGTGTGTCTTAGTAATGATAATGACTGAATGAGTCTTATTGGGGTAATTAATGAAAGTGTTGGTCTTTGAGCATGCTAATGTGAAAGTGAGTCATAATGAATTTAATGTAAGTGCTTATGTTGAATTGAATGTATGTGATGATTTTATGTCATTACTGAATGAAGTTGTCTAAATGCATTAAGTTGAATAAACGATTTATGTTGAGATGTCAATGGAGCTTGTCTTGTGTAGCCTTAAGGATCACTTGGGTGTGGTATGGAGAGGTAGTATGGGATGCCTCACCACGTATTACTTAGGTGAGTCTTGGGATGACATTTGATGAGTGTTCTAGTTTTATGAAGTGACTTGTTGGCTTATGTGCTTATATGTCTTATGTTATTAATTGGTGAAGGTTGAGGTATGCATGGTAAGTGCACTTTGTGTGACCTTAAGGTGGTGCCTTAGTGTGGGTGATGGTATGGGACGTTGCCCATACATTGCTCAAAGGTATTGCTTAAGGGTTACTTAAGGTAGAGGTCCAAGGCAAAAAGGTAAAGGTAAATGGGTTATGTATGTTTATAAGGTATTGTGAAGCATATGACTTTGTATCGTTGGTTGTGACTTGTATGGTGCCTATTATGTTGATGTTCATGAGATTTTATCAAAATGGCATGAAAGCATAACTTCCAAACAAATGTCTTTTTTAGCATGTTTTCAATATCCTCATACATAATATGTGTGTTGTACTAACCCATTTCTTCTATTTTACTACAAGTGTAAGTTGTGGTAACTAGGAGGAGATTGTGCTTTGGATTGCTCCACTCTTCCAAGTTTTTGGTATGTCCGCAAGATTCGAGGACTATGTTTAGAAGTTTCTTAGTCATTGTAATAGACACTTAAGTTTCATTTCATTTGTAAAGGGCCGTGTCCCTTAGTACGTTTTAAGTTCTTGTCTAAGATTGGCTAAAGAGACTTAGTAGTTCCGCTTGCGTATTGATATTTTCTAATGTTGATGACTCTTGAAGTCTTATGGTTTTATTGAATAAAAGTTTTAAATTCTTAGTGATTTTTTATGATCTATACGATGAACGAATGCTAAGGCTTGTATAAGACCTCCGAGAGGTCGAATACGCATGTAACGTCTAGGGGGTGCTCTCGGGTCGTTACAATCGAGAAGGTCTTTCGGTGAGTCGCCGAGTGCAATCGGCGAACTCAAACTTATCGCCTAAAGTTACAGCACCCAACTTCTAATTTAGCATGAACATAAAGGCTATAAGGGGGATTCGGTGAACCATCTAGTGGTTCGACGAGCTCGACCCAGCTCGCCAAATGACCCAACGTGCCTACTCTCAACCCCAACTTCCAAATTTAACCCCGCAACCCCCAAAAACAAAATCAAAGTATGCACCCATTATATTAAACCAAGACCCATTATACCCATTCCCTCGAGATACTCAGACTTCTCCTGGTTTGGACAAATTTGGCCATTTAACGACTTCTACCCTTAGGAATGACGTCAAACGCTCCATCATCGGGCAAAATACGTCATTTAGCACAAATGCGGGTTACCTAGACTTCACCTGACTAGACCCAACATCAACAAAGCAACACCCAACAAGTTTGACCAATTTAAAGGAATGCAACGTTTGGGAAATCAAGATATATGCATTCTAGGCACGATATTCGAATTAAAACCAGCACACACATATACAATTACGATAAGAGAGGCCCAGCACATATCACTAAGATAAGAAATCATTGCATAAGAGTAAAAATCGCTAAATAAAAATTTGGGGTTTGGAAAACCAACCTTATATGCCGATTAAACAAGTTGAAAAGCTAGGCGGCAAAGAAATCCAACTCTGAACACAAACTTGACGACTAAAATGAGATAAAAACGCAAGAAAATAGGAAAATGTAGTGCGGGTGTGAGTTTGGAAAGTTGAAAAGTGAGGGAATGTGAAAAAACTTGAACTATTGGTCTTTAAAAACCGTTCTTGCCCATTCGGCGATATAAGTATTGCTCACCGACCCACTCGGCAACACGCCGAGTGGGCTTTTACCTCGCCGAGATTTACAGGACCTCCAGTTCATGTGGGGGTCAAAGCGGCGAACAAAATCATGATCGCCGACCTGGTCGGCGATTTGCCAATCTTCTTCTGGGCTCGCTGAGTTTTACAGACACAAACCCCAGAATTCCTTGAGTCCAACGGCGGTCCAAGTCGGGCTCACCGACCTCTTCAACGAGTCACCGACTGGACTTTTTCCTCGCCAATCTGGACATTTCAATCACATCTTACACTTCAACCTGCAAAAATCAACACACGATTATTTCTAAAACAAAACAAAAATAGTAAAACTTGGGTTGCCTCCCAAGAAGTGCCTTTGTTAACGTCGTGGCACAACGCAAGTCCTCACTCAAACTTCATTATTGGGGTTGACCTTAGTGTCACTAGGCAACCCCTCTTGTTGTCTTAGGTAGAGATGAGGCAATACATGACCCATGAGGGTCTTAATTAGCTGGATAGATCTGGAGTGAGAGGCAGTCATCTGATTTAGCATTTCGACATTCTCCTTTATCTCTTCCAGCACTCTATCATGCTCATTGACCTTTTGGAGAATGATTGAGAGCGTTTCCTCGACATATCTACCCTCATTGTCCTTAGACTTTCTCCGTACATGAGGGGGTATGTATCTATATTTCCTTTTGCACTGAACTTCAACCTCTAATATCGTTTTGGCGAAATCATCCAGTTGAGTTAATAGTGTGGCCAAATAGTGGTCTTTCTCTATTTCTTGGTTGGTCTAAGTCATGCGATCGAGTAGTTGGGCTACTATTGCGTAAGGTAGTCTTGTGAGGCCACCCAGAGAAATTTGGTCAGCCACTCCTCTATTTTCCGTGTCAAGACTACTGAAGAAGCATTCGAGAAGCATCTTTTCTGGAATTTCATGAGTTGGGCACTGCTGCAAGAGGTCCTTTAATCTTTGCCACAACTCATAAATGGTCTCACCCTCCAATTGCTTGAAGCTTAGGATGTCATCCCTAAGACTCATCAATCTCAAAGGAGGGTGGTCCATTTGGTCACCGTTGCTACCAGATATGCTCAATTTCTCTGCTCAACAAACAACACGAAAACCAAAACTAAAAGTAAGTAGATTCAACTATAACTAACAAGAACAAAATTCAAACTAACTAAAGAATCTTAACCAACACTGCTCCCCGGCAGCGGTGCCATTTTGATTAACGTTATCAATGACACTTAATCCAGTTCTAAGTGTCTACGATCGTTAGTCAGTATAATAACCCAACTAAATGAGTTGGGGTCGAATTCCACAGGGAATGGTACGTATTTAAGATTCAAGGGTAAAGTACAAATATGTTCAAGTCAATCATAGGAATAGACATTATCGAAGGAAACATAGTTCAAATTAAGGGGTAACACGAGTGTCAAATAAGGAGGGTTTGGTTTTAACTATCAACTACAACAACAGCAAATAACACGAATTGAATAATAATGAGACAGGTTCTTGGGATGTGATTAGATTATAGGCTAAGGTAGACAAATGGGTGATTGAAACTGTTAGTAAATAGCTGTAAATCGGTGAATAAGCTAGACTTTAGTGGGGATAAACTTTATCTCAAATAATTTACCCCGAATCAAGTTGGTTTCTCTTAAACACCAATAAGCATGCACATAAGAACATCCTACGCTTTAGTCCATTCACGCTCTTGAGCTGAATCTATGGAAAAGGATTTAAGATTCACTCTCTCGAGCTGAATCCATGACAACCCAATACCTACAGACCATCAATTCAGTAATCTTTGTTTTAAAACCTCTCTCTCGAGCAAGCCAAAAACACGAAGGTAGAATTGAATTTGCAACTATAAACCTTTAAATTAAACCACAATTACTAAGTGAAATCACTTCTAAACAAAATTTAAACTAACAATTAGCAATACCCACAAGCTAAATCAACCCATAATCACATAATCACACCCCATGAATTGGGGTTTTAGCTAGACATCATAAAAAGATAGAAATCGTTACCAAATTGTGTTTTTATCAACTGGGTAAGATTAATTTCATCTTTACAAAGGTCCAAGTTGAAGAATCTCAAAGACCCACTTCCAAATTCTCAAAAATGGAAACTTCAATTCTTCAAAGCTAAGGAAAAGTTGTCTCAGAAACTCAGAGTTCAAAACTCAAAAATTACTCTAATGAATATTCAGAATAAAATTTGATACTAAACATAATGTTTGAAAATGTATTTATAGTCGCCAAAAATATATTGTGAAGGACCATTTGGTGCAGTAAGTCGGGCTCGCCGAACAGGTCAGCGATCCGCCCTTTGGTCAGTTCCATCGCCTTTTTGCTTTGGCCTTTAGCATCCTCAAGTTCTGTAACTTTAGGCGATCCAATATTGCATCGCGGAACCATTCGGCGTTCCCCGACTACTCCTCTCTCACACCAATTTGATTTTCTCCTTCAGGGCTTGGCACACTTGCACTTTAGGCAACGTAATGGCGATCTGGAGACTCGGCGATCACCAGGCCTACATTTCTTCGCTATTTCAGCTCACTTCGTTCCTTTTTGCGAGTTAGTGTTCATGCTTTGTTCATCAATCCAAATACCTGAAAATCAAGGTTTTACATCAGTTATTGGCACAAAACAAGCATTTGAGGACACAAAATATATCCAAAGAAAGCCCTAAATGAGTCCAAATTGTGGACTCATCAGCAGGCAACATGATTCGATTTGGGTGATTATAGATCGAATGACTAAATCAGCCCATTTCTTGCCAGTAAAACTACCAATTCACTAGAAGATTATGCCAGATTATATATTCAAGAGATAGTCTAACTTCATGGAGTTCTTTTTTATATCATTTCATATAGAGGCACACAATTCAACCCCTCAATTTTGGAAGTCTTTACAAAAAGGTTTAGGTTCGAAGGTAAACTTGAGTACTACTTTTCATCCTCAGACTGACGGTCAAGCAGAGTGCATGATTTAGACCTTACAGGATATGTTGAGGTCATGTGTCATAGACTTCAAGGGTAATTGGGATGATTAGTTGCCTCTCATAGAGTTCGCATATAACAATAGTTATCACTCTAGCATCCCTATGGCTCCTGTCACGACCCAGGGATACACCCTAGACGTAACATGGCGTACAAGACCCTGAGAGGCCTCATACAATCCACTTAGCTTTCATAACATAAGATAATAGAAAATGGTCCGAAAATTTAAAACATTTTTCCAATACAATCAAAGTTTCATAAAACGAAGTGGAAGTCTTTAACATTGTCTCAAACCAACTAAAATATGAGAAGTCTTGGGACACAGCCCATACAAAATTTCTAACATAAAAGAAAGGCACAAAATAAAAGGGTGATCAAGTCCTCGATGCTATGATGACTCACCAAATCTTCACTTGCTTGCTTCTACTATGATTCTAGCCACAAGAATGGAAGTCAATATCGTCGGACCCTACATTTGATAAGAATGTAGGCAAGAGTATGCGTTAGTACAATAATGTACTAAATATGATGGCTAGCATAAATCATCAACATAAGCATAATAAAGGCATTAGTCAACATAAGACATAAACCATAATCATAAGAGACATCAACATAAGGCATAGGCTATAGGCATAAGAGATAACAACATAGTCATAGGCATAATCAATGCACCTAGATAAACATAATATAAGAGAAACACTTCATAAGTACCCTCAAAGCATGCTTGTGCAATGCTTGGATAAGACCCCATAAATTTCACCCATACTAAGCAAACCATTTTAGGCCCTCATTCATATTCACCATATTTTGATCTCATCCTTAGCTTATTTCTCATACACAAGGGAACATTAACCTTTAGTCAAACATATCAAGAAAGGAAACTATAGCAAAAATCCAAGCTAAGCATACATCATGCAATAAATCTCATATAGAAACATTCTTACAATACTTCCTTGAAGTAATCTTGTTTCATCATACACATGCTATTTTGGTTAGGGACTTGTCCCTCTTTAGTCATTCTTACTAGTCATTGTAGAGTATCCCTCTACTTGTCCATGACACATCATTTCTCATGAATGGTTACGATTCACCAATTCAAGGCTATCAAGGAAAAGCACCTTACTATGCTAGATCAAGCTATCATGGAAAGAACACTCTCACGCAAGTCCAAGATAATCAAGTAAGGGTACTATTGCTCAATCCAAGCTATCATTAAGTGGTGTGGCCTCACCAAGTCAAGATATCATGCAAGCATTTTATTATGCTAGTTCAAGCTACATTGGAAGGGTAAGATTTCTCAATTCAAGGTTGTCCATGAGTTCTACTATCTCAAGCTACAATACATGGTATTGTCTTACCAAGTCAAGCTATTCATGAAGGGATACGGAGATTGCTACTAGTTACCCGGACTCAACTGATGTATAAGGTTTCCATCTCATCAGACATACATGGGAAGCCCGGACTCAACTGATGTACAAGATTTCCATATCATTTCAACATCCCCTCGGTGCTAAGCATTTGATTCGATTAGGTGAGAAAGCCTTTCAACCTTAGAATCTTCATTATGTGAGAAAACCTTTCACATCATGTTTATTATGTGTTCATGAGAATGTCCTTTCAGCAACACAACATCAATATCATATTCATTAACACTTTACTCTCAAAGTGTTCTTAAAGCATTTACATAAATTCTATAAGACGTGCATACATTCATAATATAGATCATGTGGGTAAGCCTTCCATAAAAATACCATATACATTTCAACATTCATCATATAGCTTCCCTCTCAAAGCCTTACTAGTCTTAACTCATCATGTTAGATTTACTATCAAACCCTACTAGTCATAATTCAACATATAATCTTCATTCTAAAAGCCCTATTAATAATCATTAATCATTTATACCTTAGTCTCAAGGCAATCCTAATCTCAAGCCTTACAACTCATAGTTCATCATACATACTTGATCTTAGTCAATTCATGTCTACAAGCTTTACTCATAAGCAATTCATGTTTATGTGCTTCCATCTCAAGCAATCTATAATGTAATTCATCAATCCTAGAAGATCACATCTGAGCCCTCAATTTCCTCTTTCATGGCATAAAACCCAACTATATCCCATTCACTCTAGATTCATAGGTTAATCATGAAAACTTGTATAATCATACTAAAACATTTAATTCCATCGTAAACAACCATAAACAATCATAATCCACTTTATTGGATCAAAACCCATAACATTAGAAGAAACCCTAGTTTGACTTGGGGAGTTCTTCTTCAAAATTTGGGAAAACATGGGGGCTTCACGGATAAAATGAATCCATGAATGAAATACCCATCATACCTTGATTACAAAGCCCATAAATCTTGGAATATTGGATACTTGGCTTGACCTAGCTTGACCCTCTTCTTCTTCTTCTTTTTCTTCACTTTCTAAAGAGAGAATTGGGTTTCTTTTGGGGGTTTAGAATTAATGACTTAGAATGACATGATTTAGGGGTCTAAAATCTTTATACAGGTGGTCTATATTAGGGCAAAGCGACGCCACCTAATCCTAATTAAAATCATAAAGCCCTAAAGTACCCCTAAACTTAACCACCAAAAACTACCTCACTACCCCATCCATGAGACCCCGACCACGGGGCGTAGGTTGACATATGGCCCATACTAGTTGGGTGTGGTTTGGGGTCTGAAACTCTGGAAGTTGGCCCTTGATCTACGGATCCCACCTACGGGGCGTGGAACCATCCACGGGGCTTGGGTCCTGCCGTAAGTCACTGCCTTGGGCAATTTTCTTGGGGCTCATCCACGAGACTTCCCACAGAGTGTGGGTCCAACCACAGGGCGTGGATGGCCCTCATGGGTGACACCTTGATGTTATAACATGCTAAACCTTCTATTTAAGTTCGGGGTGTTACAACTCTTTATGAGGCTCTTTATGGGAGAAGATGTAGACATCCTCTTGGTTGGCTCGAGGTTGGTGAAGCTGAGTTGATAGGACCATATTTGGTTCATCAAGCCATGAAGAAGGTGAAGATTATTCAGGAAAGGTTAAAAATAGTGCAAAGTCGTCAGAAATCCTATACAGATGTTAAGAGAAGAGACATAGAGTTTGATGTGGATGACTGGGTTTACTTGAAGGTTTCACCCATGAAGGGTGTTATGAGATTTGTCAAGAAGGGGAAACTCAGTCCCTGGTATATTGGTCCTTACCGGATATCCAAGGAAGTTGGCATTCTAGCTTATGAATTGGAGCTACCGTTAGAGTTAGCAGCAGTCAATTCGGTGTTTCACATTTCTATGTTGAAGAAGTGTATGGGTGAACCTTCACTCATTATGCCTACTGAGCATATTGGTATTAACGACAACATATCTTATGAGGACGTACTTGTTCAGATTCTTGATCGTCAGGTTTGCAAGCTAAGAACCAGGTAGGTTGCATCATTCAAGTTCTTATGGAGAATTCAGTTTTTTAAGGAAGCTACTTGGGAGGCTGAGGAGGGTATGAAGAAGAGATACCCACATCTCTTCCCTTCTGGAGAATTTCCAAACCAAGGTACTAATCCTTAGTAAAGTACATTTTTTGTTAATATGCTGAGTTATGTAAATTGCAGGTTGTGTACTTGAGTTGGGCTTCTTAGATGCTTCCCCTTACCCTTTAGGTTTAGTGTGATCTCATTCAAGGAAAAATGTTCCCAATGGGGAGATATTGTAACATCTCGTACAACTAGAGATTCGTACAAGTAAATCTTCAATTTTGAGTTTTTGGTCAAATTCAAACGATCATAACTGTCAGCACACAAAGAGTAATGTGGCCCATGAGGTATCAAATCAAAGGTCTTTGAGTCTTCTTTCCAACACTATCAATTTTTCTAAATTCCAAGCTAGGATGAAATAGTTATGCCCGTTTGAGTATAGCCTATCTAGTTATGGCATTTCATCCATTTTAAGATGGGGTATTTTGGTCTTTTACTTACCCCACTAGGCCTAAACGTTTTTCTCACCCAAATAGGGGTCTAACCTAATTTATATTAGTTTACATTCATTCCTAAATGCTTAGGTTTTTTAGAGAGACATTTCAAGAGGAGAAAAGAGAAGGTTTCAGGAGTTCATCAAGAAATTTAGGGAGATTGCCAAGAACTTAGGTCTTTCGAGGTATGTTAGATTTCATAGTGTTGGGTTTGTTCTCCCTCCCGCAAATCATGTAAATCTTTAACCATGAATTCGTTCTTGGAGTTGATTGATTGAGTTCTTGCATTTTTGCTATCAATTGAGGTCTTTCAGTTCTTGAAGTGAGGGTTTTGCGAATGACTTGACTCTATTGATAGATTTTTGTGCAAGTTTCACTGAATATGTACTGTGTTTATGAAATTTCATGAATTTCGACAATGGAATTTCATTGTGTATGAATTGAATCAAGTTGGGAGAGGAAGAAAAGAACGCCAAATAACAAAGCCCAAGGCCGCATCACGGAGACATTTTAAATTTTCCACCTTCAGATGATCACCCCCTCTCCGTGTCGCGGAGAGGATACGGAGTCTTCTGTCTCAAGAATCTTTCCTCAAATAAATTAAATTCCATCTCCGCGTCGCGCTAGTGCCTTTTTATATCGTATCTTTGCTCTCTTCTTATTACTAACTATCTAAGCCTTCATTAATCATTGAGAGATCATATATCTCAATCATAGCTCTAAAATTCACATTCCAATTTAAGGTAAAGTTAAGAGAAAATTTCAAGAAGCCCCTCTTGAGGCATTTTGAGAAGTTTTTTGCAGTTATCTATAACTTTATTTAAGACTTGAGTAAATGAGTATGAGAATGAGGAGAGTTGAGTTCCATATATCAAAATGAGTATAACGGAATAGTATTCTCAAGTATGTAAAACGTTTACATTTAAAACAAGAGAAAACATTGATTTCCAAATGAGTTTATGAGGAGTTTTTTAGCATCACCTCTCTTAAGAAAATCTTTTGAGTAATTATCTCAAATTGAGAGAGAGTTATGTTTTCAAACATTTGAAGATGAGTTATATATTATTAGGAGTAGTACTGAGCATTGATATGGGGATGAGTTCAGACAACTCAAAATCCTCATAAACCATGTATACCAACATGGATGAAGGATCATACTTTTTAGACGATTCCTTATTGATTTTAAGCATAGCATAGTCGATAAACTTAGTTGAGGTGTTCTATACCTCATAAAGGTATAAGAAAGTTCTAGCAGCGTGGGCGAGACGTTGTATCATCATGTAGCTCATAGTGATAGTTGTCGGTTAGGGAATCTCCAAAATAAGAGTAAAGAGTATATTACTGTATTTTTCTACATCATTGAGTTTGATCTAATGTTTTAAAAATTTATATATTGCATCTCTTATTGTTGCTTTTCCATTTGAGTTGAGATGAGGTGAGTATGTCTTCCCTAGAGTGTCAGTTTAGTTTCTTATGATTCAGCTTTCCCCTTATATGCTGGTACATTCAATGTACTAACTTCATTCGACCTGAATCTTTTCATGATATAGATACATGTGTTCAGGGTGATCAACAGGTGATCCATTGATACCATTTGCATTCCAGTTTACTTTGGTGAGCTTCCTTTCTTTTCGTAGGGTTCCACATTTATTTTCAATTTTGTTAAGATGTCTAGGGTCTTGTCCTGGTATCTACCATAGTATTTAGAGGCTTTATAGACACTAGTAGTTTAGGAGTTGTTTCCCATTCCCTTGTAAATATTTTGAGACTTGAGTTGCCTTCTTATGGATATTTGTAGATTTCCATACATTTCTGAGTTTATCTATTGTTGAGACTTTTGAGTTGATCTTTAAAAATTGAAGTCTTGTTTTGTTGAGTGAGTCTTTTGCTGAGTGTAGTGAATCAGGCCAAGGTTTGCTAGGGGACCAACGATGGTTCTCGAGTGTCAGTCACATCTAGGGTATAGGCTCGGGGTATGACACTAAATTTTGCAAACATGAAGCCGACACTGCTCCTACATTCGTCAGGCATTCTTGGATTTTGTGCTTATTTGGAAAAATTTTTACTATTCTTCCTCTTCCTCTTGTAGCAACTTTCTTCTCTTACATACATAGAAGTGATGATTCCTCAAATTGGACTCATTTAGGGCTATATTTTGATAGAATTAGTATCCTCAAATGCATCTTTTGTCTCAATATTTGATGAAAATCCTTAAGTTTTAGGTATTTAGATTTGGAGACAAAGGCATGGACACAATTGAGCAAAAAGGAACAAAGGAGGCTAAAAGAACGAAGAAATGAAGATCTGCGGATCGCCAAATCCGTTCGGAGAGTTGCCAAAAGATCTTATCCTCGCCTTTTGTTCCAGTGTGCTGAGCCCTGAAGGAAAGGATCAAATCGGCGGTGAAAAGAAGCAGTCGGCGTGTCACTGAGCAGTTCTGCAAAGCAGTACTATATCGCCCAATGATCCAAAACACGACGATGTTGAAGGTTAACGCAAGACAGCGATGAACTACACCAAAGGGTGAATCGCCGAGTTGATCGATGATTCCAACTTATGTCGCCGAGTGATTTGCTACAACACAAATCTTTGAAAGCTATAAATACTCGTTGAGAGTTGTAGCTTAGTATCAATTTTTAGATATCAGATTTTTAATATTTAGAATTTTTAACATAGACTTTTGAGTTCTAAGTTTGGAGAGGGTTTTGAAGAACTTGAAGGTTCAAAGGGTTTCAACTCCAAGATTTTTGGACTTGGGTCTTGTGGATTCTTCACTCTTGACTTTTTTTTAGACTTAAATCTTCATACCCATTGGAATGCAAACTCATATTGGTATAAATTTCTATCTCTTTTACATGTCTAGCTAAACCCCCAATTCTTGGGGTGTGATTTTGTGAATATGGGTTAAACTAGTTGTTGGGTATTGCTTGCTGATAGCTTAATCGTAGTTTAAATGTGATTTCATTTAGTAGTTATGGGTGAACTTAATGATGGAGCGACTACATAGACAAGATCCCCTCTTTACCTCCCTCTCTATCTTATTTATATTTACTTTTGGATATTATGTTATATGCATTTGAGGACAAATGATTCTTATTTGTGGTAGGGTGAGGCCCACCTTTTGTGTGTGCTATTGATATTCATGTTATGTTTATGTATTTGGGTTGTAAGCTATAATTGTGTTAAATACTGCTTTCGTGGAAGGTTTGAGCTTGTGGCTCCGTGTTTTAAATTGCAAAATGATTTTGACCCTTTCGGAAAAAAAATTGTCACCCCTTCTGTGTTGAATGTGGCTGTTCTTTTGCAAAATTTGAGTCTCGATTCTGATCAATACTGATGACTCGAATAGTGCTCTTAATCGAACGAACATGAATGTACGGCTACAACGAGTCCAAATGAAGTTGCATAGACAATATGTGAACTCTTTGCATCTCGTTGTGACTAGCCAATTATCAAATCGAGTCTATTGTGATGACCGTTGCACACTAGCAAAAGTGTGGAGTCTTGTTTGACTTTAGTGTCGATGCATTGTGTGATGAGCTTATTGTGAACCATGCATTAATACACCTAGAATTTTCCCCGTTGGTCCTGTCGACTAAGTAAAGCTTTCTCTTGATATGATCTTAGGCAATTTCGAAGAGTGTGAGCCAATTTGACATACACCTCTTTTGTGACCTACCTCGTGAGTGTGTGAACCTCTCTTGAACACCCCTTGAACCTTACCTTTCTTTGGAAGAAACTTGATGAAAACTAGACCTCTCTTAATCCACTGCCTATAATTCTCTTGATTTGTGGTTGATTGAATAGCCAACTTAGGCTAAAATCCTAAGTGGGGGTGTGGTGAAAATAAAAGGGAAAGTCAAGAAGTGCAAGGAAAGTTTCCTTTAGCCCATGGTTTTGAGAAAAATGGAACCCTCCAAATAAAATAAAAAAAGAATGAAAGAGTTGAGGAATAAAGTGTGAAGATACAAAAGAAATGGGGTTCCAAAAATCCATGGAAGTGAATAATAGGATGGCTTATGAGCACTAGCAAAAATGATGAACGAAGAGGAAAGGAAGTGTTATGAGTACCACATGTTATGAGGATGAAAGTCACTGAGCCTAAATGACCATACCTTTGCATTTAGCCCCATTACAAGCCTTGTAAAGACCTTTTTGATCTAGAGAAAGCCGAAATAAATGTTGATTGGAAAATACGGACAAACCTATGAGTGAAAGCATGCATTATGTTCTTCTTTGTGAGAGTGAGCGTTGCATTTAATTCTGGAACTTTAAAAGATTAAACCTTTATATGTGAATATGGAATCATCATTTTTGTGAGGGCATTCGAATACTTTTGTTGAGCTCGAACTTGCATTTGAAGCAAGTATTGCGAGCTTGAGAATCTTTGGTAATGGTGTGTCACAACTTGAATTTTTGGGTACACATTTGATCATTACATGAGTAAAGTGAGTCTTGTTATGTACATTCATGATTGAATCTTGTGCACTGTTTGAGACATCCTTTTTGAACTGCTGAACTTGAGTTTTACTTGAGGACAAGTAAAAGTTTAAGTTGGGGTGTTGATGAGTCCTCAAATTGAACTCATTTAGGGCTATATTTTGATAGAATTAGTGTCCTCAAATGCACATTTTGTCTCAATATCTAATAAAAACCCTTAAGATTCAGGTATTTAGACTTTGAGACAAAGGCATGGACACAATTGAGCAAAAAGGAACAAAGGAGGCTGAAAGAACGAAGAAATGAAGATATGCGGATCGCCGAATCCGTTCGGCGAGTCGCCAAAAGATCTTATCCTCACCTTTTGTTCCAGTGTGCTGAACCCTGAAGGAAAGGATCAAATCGGCGGTGAAAATGAGCAGTCGGCGTGTCGCCGAGTAGTTTCGTGAAGCAGTATTATGTCACCCAATGATCCAAAACACGATGATGTTGAAGGCTAACGCAAGTCGGTGATAACCTACACCAAAGGGTGAATCACCGAGTTGATCAGAAATTCCAACTAAAGTCGCCGAGTGATCCGCTGCAGCACAAATCTTTGAAAGCTATAAATACTCGTTGAGAGTTGTAGCTTAGTAACAGTTTTTAGAAATCAGATTTTTAATATAGAATTTTTAACATAGACTTTTGAGTTCTAAGTTTGGAGAGGGTTTTGAAGAACTTGAAGGTTCAAAGGGTTTCAACTCCAAGATTTTTGGACTTGAGTCTTGTGGATTCTTCACTCTTGACTTGTTTTGAGACTTAAATCTTCATATCCATTTGAATGCAAACTAATATTGGTATAAATTTCTATCTCTTTTACATGTCTAGCTAAAACCCCAATTCTTGGGGTGTGATTTTGTGAATATGGGTTAAATTAGTTGTTTGATCTTTCTTGCTAATAGTATAATCGTAGTTTAAATGTGATTTCGTTTAGTTGTGTCTTGATTACGCAAGAATCTCGTCTCCTTAATTAGTACTTTTTGTGTTTTTGTTGTTTTTGCTTACCTGTGACAAACCCCCCATCATTAATTGATGCTTGTGTTACCCCCTAGATTTATCATGTTTATAGCTACGACTAATTAGAATTAAATTTTATTTTTCTATTAATTTTCACCACCATTTGCTTGGGACTCGACCCCAACCCTTGGTTGGATGATGATACTATTGCACGTTCGTAGACACTCGAATTGGAAGTTGTGTATTGATTACGTAAACATCAAGAAGTTAATAACTACAGGGGAATTAGATTAGCTAGAGCAGGCGGTGGTGGTATACCTTCCCTTCCTGTTCGTTATCCACTTCCATCAGCTCGTGAGCAAGAGCTAGCACAAAAAGGAAGGGCTATGGTATTTATGCCGAGGCCTCATGAAATAATACCTTAAAATAGATGTAGTTAAGAAGGTTGTGGATGTTATTTATCGGTTCGCATGATTTCCCAAGCCACCAAACATATGACCTGGAAACTTTGAGAACTGCAACTTCAAGTAGGTAGAATTGATGAACAAGACCATGATTCCTGGCTCAACTCCAAGAAGGAGACTTACTAAAAAATAAAAGAACTTTAAAAGTAACGGTGTTCGTTTTTCTAATTATGAAGTGTGTCTAAGTGATCAAGTTTTAACTCAGTGTCTCAAATACTTGAATCAGAATATTCATAAATAAGCATTCAACTGGCCAAAGAAGCAACTCAAGTCTCAACGTTAACAAAGGAAATGAAAAAGACTCATGAACTACTACTATCTATCTACGAAGCCTCTACTAACTTAGATGGACGTAGAGACAAGACCCACAACATCCTAATAATAAAGCTAAAAAGTAAACTCAATGTGAAACTATCCAGAAATCAAAGAGGCTCACCAACTCTAGCTGGAACACGACTGAATCAATGGAGCACCAGTTGATGATCCTGATTCCCTGTATTTGCATCATAAAAGATGCAGGGCAAATGGTGTCATTACATGGAATGTAAGAGCATGTAAGGTGAAATCTAACACATGACTTAAGCTTGAAGTTGGAACTGAAGAAACATACTAACCTCATCTCAACTCAACTCAACCTCAACTCAGTTTAATATAAAGCAGTGATAAAGAAAGTTTTTAAAACAGTAGATAACAACTCAATGTATTTAAAATTACAATAATGACTCAGTTTGAATGTAAAAATACAAAATAAATCTATCTGGGAGATTCTCTAACCGACAACCATCACCATGAGCTATGTGATGATACAACGTCTGACCCAAATTGGTACACGCCAATTCCATTTCACCGGATTGAAAGAGCCATCAATCACTATGATCTCTTTCTTAGAAAAGAAATTGCGTAAATTCTTCCTTTTTCACCCATGCAACCAGAATTGTCCTATACCATGCCGGAGTATAAGAAATCCTCAACTAAGTGAATCCACTAAGCTATGCTTAAAAACCAATAAGGAATTATATAACAAGTATGACCCTTTCTACCCACGTTGGCTACATGGTTTATGAGAACTTTGAGTTGTATGAATTCGTCCCCATATCGGTGCTCAATACTACTCCTAAAAATATACTCAGCTCATATGTTTAAAAATATTTCCTCATCCTCAAACTTTGAGATTATTATTTGAAAGATTTCTCTTAGAAGAGATAGTACCTAAAACTCCTCATGACTCATTTGGAAATCAAAGTTTCCTTCTCACTTTAAATGTAAAAGCATTTACTCTTGGGAATACGTAGTTCCCATATATTAATTTTGAAAAATAAAACTCAACTCTACTCATCCTCATACTCAAGTACTCAAGTCTTAAAACAAGTTTTAAAAGATTGTAAAAGATTCGAAAGAACTCTCAAGACTTTACTCTTAACTCTACCTTGAATTTGGAATTATGAATACAAGGTTGATCTCTCGATGTTTAGATTTAGTTTAGAGTAGTTCGAATAAGAAAGCAGTGAAGGTATCCTTTAAAAGAACTGAGACAGGGCCAAACGAAGGAAAAAGGGGTGGGGGCAGGCGACCCTTGTGCGCTGAGTGGAGTGGGACGCCAGCACCTAAACTACAAAACACTTTTACTGGCGCACTGTTGACACGGCGCGCCAGCCCTCTGCCCAGAGAACCTGGCGAATTTTCTTCTTCAATTTTTGGCCCTAATTCGCGTAGAATCGAATTGTTTCTTCCCAACTTACTCAAATTGAAATACCCAACATAATTACATAAAAATATACTCAAACTCCGAACATTCACCTCAAGAATTCATCAAACCTCAATAATCAAGATTTGAGAATGAAATTTCAATAAAACGCATCAAGAACTCAAATCATTCAACCTCAAGAATGAAACTGGAATAAAATCACATGATTGGTGTGTGAGTGAATGAACCCAACACTATGAGAACTCACATACCTCTTAGGGATCAAACCTTTGGTGAAAATCCTCAATAAAACTCAAGAACCTTGACGAATGCCTTGAACCTTCCCTCTTTTCTCGTCTTTTCTCTTCTTGATCTCTCTTCTAAAACCCTAAGTGTAATTAAGATTTGTGAAAAACTGAACCAAATCAGTTTAGACCCCTAAAACCTTACTAAAAACGTTTCAAGCTGAAGGGGAAGGAGAAGACCAAAATACCCCTCATAAATTCGGGTAACTTTCCTTAACAGGACAGGATGATTTCAAACGATCATATCTCTCTTATCCAAACTCGATACTTAGAAAACTCGGTGGCGTTGGAAAGAGGATTCAAAGACCTTTCATTTTATGTTTTATGGTCCACCTAACTCATCCTGTACGGAAAGTTATGGTTATTTGAAGTCGACCCAAAACTCACAACTTAAGCATAACTTGCAGAATTTTCAATTTGGCTCTTTCCAAATTAGTTCTTTCTAAATCTAGCTCTTTCTAAGGAAGTATGTTACAATGTCTCCCCCTTGGAAAAATTTGTCCTCGAATGAGATCATTCTAAGTAGAACTAAAAGTGGAAACATCTAACACCCAACTCAAATACCTAACATGCAATTCAACATAACATCGCATTTCAATTTAAAGAGTGTCATAAAGAGAGTCATTACCTTGGTCTGGAATTTCTCTGAAAAGGAAGAGATGTGGGTATCTCTTATTCATATTCTCCTCAGCCTCCCAAGTAGCCTCGTCTACAAACTGGTTCCTCCATAATACCTTGACTGACGCAACCTCCTTGGTTCTCAACTTGCGAACCTGGCGATCAAGAATCTCAACGGAAATCTTCTCATAAGATAGGTTGTCCTTAACACCAATATTTTCAGTAGGTATTATCAGTTAAGGATCGCACATACGCTTCTTCAACATTTGAAATGTGGAACACCGTATGGACTACTGCTAACTCTGGCGGTAGCTCCAACTAATAGGCTACATTGTCGATCCTCTTGGATATCCTGTAAGGGCCAATATACCGGGGACTAAGCTTCCCCTTCTTACCAAATCTCATAACACCCTTCATGGGTGAAACCTTCAAATAACTCCAATCATTGACCTCAAACGCTAAGTCTCTTCTCCTAACATTAGTATAGGATTTCTGACGACTCTGCGCTATTTTCAACCTTTCTTGAATGATCTTCTCTTTCTCCATAGCTTGATGAACCACATATTGACCTATCAACCCAGCTTCACCAACCTCAAACCATCCAATAGGAGATTTGCATCGTCTCCCATAAAGAGCTTCATAAGGAGCCATATGGATGCTAGAGTGATAGTTCTTATTGTAAGCGAACTCAATGAGAGTTAAGTGATCATCCCAATTACCCTTGAAATCGATCACACACGGACTTAACATATCCACTAAAGTCTAAATTGTGCACTCTACTTGACTATCAATCTGAGGATGGAAAGCAGTGCTCAAATTCACCTTCGATCCCAAACCTTTCTGGAAAGACTTCCAAAATTGTGTAGGGAATGTTGCACCTCTATCTGAAATGATGGACACTGGAACTCTATGTAGTCGGACTATCTCTTGAATATATAACCTGGCATACTCTTCTGCTGAATGGGTAGTCTTTACCAGCAAAAAGTGGGTTGATTTATTCATCCAATCTACAATCACCCAAATAGAATTATTTTGCCTGCGAGACCGCAGCAAACCAGTGATGACATCCATATTGATCATCTCCTACTTCCATTTCGAAATCTCTATATTCTGAGTCATACCACCGAGCCTTTGGTTCTCTAGCTTAACTATAATTCAGGCACTTAGCAAATAACTTTGCAATTCACTTCTTCATACTACTCCACTAATAGACTTCTCACAAGTCGTGATACATCTTTGTAGAACAAGGATGGATCAAATATCTGGAGCTATCATCTTCCTCCATGATCCTCTCATAGAGTTCATCCACCTTTGATACACAAAATCTACCTTGATACCTCAATACACCATCTACCCCTTGTTCAAAAGCCATCACTTTCTGCTTATGAACATTTGCCTTCAAATCAAGAAAAACAGGGTATTGGTCTTGTTTCTCTTTCACTTCTGACACTAATGATGACTTTGCCCCATTCATCACCACTACTCCACCTTCATTGGAATCAAACAAACAGACTCCCAAGCGTGCAAGTATGTGCACATCTTTGGCTAACTTTTTCTTCCCTTCCTCAACATGGGTAGTACTACCCATAGACAACCTACTCAAAGCATCAGCAACAACATTAGCCTTACTTAGGTGATATAGAATAGTCATGTCATAATCATTGAGTAACTCCAACTACCTCTTTTGTCTGAGATTAAGCTCTTTCTGACTGAATACATACTAAAGAATCTTGTGATCGGTGAACACATCTACATGAACACCATAAACATAGTGACATCATATCTTCAAAGCGGACATTATAGCAACTAACTCTAGATCATGGGTGGGAAATGTTTCTCATGAATCTTAAGTTGTATGGAGGCATAAGTTATAACTTATCCATTTTGCATTAATACACAACCCAATCCAACTCTGGACGCATCACAATACACCACAATGCTTTGTGTACCCTCTGGTAAGATCAACACTTGGGAAGTAGTCAACTTAGTTTTCAATTCCTCAAAGCTCTTCTCACAAGTTTCAGACCATTGGAACTTTGTTGTTTTCTGAGTCAACTTAAGTCAATGGGGATAAAATAGATGAAAACCCCCCAAAAAAACTCTTATAATAACCAACCAATCCCAAGAAACTCCTAATATCAGTCAGAGATATGGGTCTAGGTCAGTTCTGCGCTGCCTCAATTTTCTGTGTGTCAACTCGAATTCCATCACCAGAAACAAAATGGTCTAATAATGCCACAGACTCAAGCCAAAACCCACACTTAGAGAATTTAGCATACAACTCTCTATCCTTGAGGGTTTTGAGAACTACCCTGAGATGACTGGCATGATCTTCCTCATTCCTTGAATAAATTAGAATGTCATCAATGAATATGATAACAAACATATAAATATAAGGTTTAAACACTATGTTCATAAGATCCATGAACACTGCAAGAGCATTAGTCAAACCAAATGACATGACAAGAAACTCATAATGACCATAACGGGTCCTAAATGTTGTCTTAGGGATGTCACTTTCTCTTACTCTGAACTGAGGATAGCTAGATCTGAGGTCTATCTTAGAAAAACAAGTGGCACCCTAAAGTTGATCAAAAAGATCATAAATCCTCAGAAGGGGATACTTATTCTTCATGGTAACCTTGTTCGATTGGCAGTAATTAATACACATCCTAAGTGAACCATCTTTCTTCCTCACAAATAAGACCGGCGCGTCCCAAGGTGAGTCATTGTGGCGAATTAAACCTTTATCAAGAAGGTCCTTTAATTTCTCTTTTAACTCTTTCTACTTAGTTGGATCCATTATGTATGGCGGAACAGAAATAGGTCGAGTATCAGAAAGGATATCTATATTAGAGTCTATCTCTCTCGTGAGGGACTCCACCAAAGAAACTTCCTAGAGTTAGAGATTGCAAGAGTATGAATCATATTATATATATATATATATATATATATATAAAAACACACACAAGATAACTTATTTGCTCTTCATGCGGTAATCCATGAACTCATTAAGATTTTGAATGATCATCTTTTAATATCTGAATATTAGAAATTTATTATTACCGCGTATATTAAGAACTTGAAAGATTATAAAAAATTTAATCATTAATGAATTTTATCTTCTACATATTTTCAATTATAATATTTGTTCTTTGATATAATTGGCTTCTTAATATTGAATAATTTTCATAGAGAATTCAATTATCACTTTCTCTATTTTTTGTACATGTGCATGTAAATGTAATGCCCGGTTGGTTATTTTTGGTATTTTCATCAAAATTACCATTTTACCCCTCCTAATATTGACCCCGAGTTGTTTCTTAATTGAGCTTTGAAAATTTGTTCCAAACATTCAGTAAAAATTTGAGAATTTGGTAAATATTGAGTTTGAAAGATGTAAGTTGCTTAAAAGTGGTTTACAAAGTCTTTTGGAGTATCAAGTGTCAGAATGAAATTTTGTCGATTCCATTAACTCCAAAATGTAGAAATTGGTCTTTGAGAATTTTTGGTTTAAGATTCAGGGTCATTTTGAGGATTTGAGGTCCTGAGTTGTGAAATTATGGAAATTTAATCTTTGGATAGACTTTTGTCAACATTCGAGGTTTAGATGCTCGGATTAGAATTCTGAGAGTTCTATTGGTTTCGGAGGATGATTTTAGGCTAGGTGAGGTCTTAGTTGATTTTTGTGAGGTCTCGATCTTGTTTTAGCCTTCTTAGGTGTTGAGTTAGTTTCTTTTGATTTTCATGGATGTCAGGTCAAGGAAACCTTGGATGAGTATTTTGATAGTACCATTGAGTTTAGAACACCAAGTTTTGTTGATTTGCATATCTAGTGTGTATGTACAGATTCCTAACGAATCTCGAGGGTCCTTTTGATGTTTGGGTCTTGGCTGGTTTTCTGATTCTGGTGCATGACCACTTTGGTTATCTCGATCGTGATGGTCAATCTTAATGAGTTGACTATTTTGTTCATCAGGATCACATGACTCTAGGTCGCAATCATGATGATCATCTGATACCTGGGCAAAACGTTTCTCTTAAAATCAGGGTTTCAACCCCATTTCATTATTTTTTTAGTTTTGGAAGCTTAGGGATGGCGATTTGGACCAGATTTTTGAGGAAAAGCTTTTGTGTAACGATTCTTAACTCTTAATGTTAAATTAAAATTATTATATTGGAGTTTATGTTTTCAAATCAAGATTTTTAATTGATAAATTGAGGGTTTGGCATGAACTTGAGTTTTTGAAGTAAATTGGGATTGTGAACTGATTTCAAAACCTTTTTCAAAATTGTTTTCACTAATCGGTTCGTAATTAATCCTTGAATATCACTTCCAAGTATAAAATTTTGGATTCAAACTTTATTTTCAAAGTTGGGTTTTGTGTTGATTTACCCATTTTTTCAAAAAATAGATATGGGTGTTGTTGTTTCTAGAAATTTATTGTGAATACTTGGTCGTTATTGATTGTGTGGCTTCTGAAGTGATTTATAAGGGAAAACTCAAGCTTTGCATAGACAAATTGATTGTTTTAAAAGGAAAATGATCTCTTAAACTTTGTAATCTAGTAGAATTATTTACTACTCTAAATTGTATGTGAGTTGGGGTGTAATTGGGATTGAGGTGAGGGTTATTGTTACACTTGATCATTGTTAATTAATAAATAAAAGGGGGAAATAAAAAGGCCTCTTGACGAAAATGTGAAATCGTGAAATGCCTTATTGTGTTCCCTATTTGATTGATTGATGATATACTTGATATCATGAAACTGGACTAGAAATGTATATATTGTTGTCTCCTATGTGTGGTGTGATATTTCTTGTGTGCATTGATTTGGAACACCATAATGAGACATGTGATATATTGTGACGTTGAGGTCATTTCTGGCTAGTGATTGATATGAGCCGAGGTCATTTCTAGTTAGTGATTGATATGTGCTGAGGTCATTTTGGACTTGTGAGTGCTATCATGTCGAGGTCATTTTAGGCAAGTATTACGATGACGAGGTCATTTTTGGCAAGTGTTATGATGTCGAGGTCATTTTTGCCTAGTGACTGATATAAGTCAAGGTCACTTCTGGCTAGTGTTGTGATTGATACAATTTGATGCTTATGACCAATATACTCGTGAAATATGAGTGATCTTGATACTTGAGATTGACTTACTTAATTTATGTTGGTGTTCGAATTGTGATTGTTGGACTGTGATTATTGAGCCTTGTGAGCTGTTTATTGTAGAATTATTAGGTTCGGTGGATTTCTATGTAGATTGTAGTTTGAGGAGGTTCGGTTGGAACAGAAATGGATATTCGATTTCTAGCTAGGTTGCCTTGCACTTTGGGTTGTTTGTTGGGTACCGTGTTGGTGGTACTCACTTCTTGCTACACTTGTTTAGGTTCCGAGCTCGGACTCCCGTGATCTTCTTCTTCTCTTAAGATTTTGAGACTTCTTAAGGAATTTGAGAGGTAGTTGCTTGTCATCCAATGGTTTCTCGTGTTCCTTATTTTATGTTTTGTTCTATTTGATAAACAGAGACATTTGAGACTTCTATTTATCTTTCAAATTCTATATTTACATTAGTGGCTTGTACTAGTGACAACCAGGTTTTGGGGTGTTAATAGATAGAATAAGTTTTTTGCCTTTGTCTTATTCTTGAATTATCTTTCTATTATATTTTTCTTTGTTTCATCGGGTTGAGGTTGACTTACCTTGGTTAGTATAGACATGTGCCACCCATTAATTTTTTGGGACGTGACAAATGATATTAGAGCCCTAGGTTCATAGGTCTCACGTGTGTACAAGACAAGTTTAAGTAGAGTCTCGAGGGTCGGTAGATAGATGTATGTACTTATCCTCGAGAGGCTACGAAGACTATTAGGAAACTTTCATTCATTAATTGTATTCTTATTGTGCGTGGTTACCTTCGTTAGTGATGAGTTTCACGTATTGTTTCGGCAGATGCTGAGGACCAGAGCTTCTATTTCAGGTGGTAGGGGAGGCAGTCCCCAAGGTAGTTGCTCAGATCCCTGCTAGGGGTAGAGGTAGCGCCCCAGCTAGAGGTCGTTCTCATTAAGTAGCACCGACTAGAGGTCATACCCGTGGAGTGGCACCACATAGAGGCCGATGTAGAGAGACTTCGCCTGAGCCATAAGTTGAGGTTGTTGAGGACCAGGTTCCTTCAGGGTTTTGAGCTTCCTTGTTTCAAGATACTTTGTTGATGATGGTCTTCTCTTAGGGTGGTCGACATGTACATCACATGGTTCTCAGACTCGATTAGGAAAGCATACTCCAGGTAATAACAGACTTTAGGTATAAAGGATTAGTGGGTTAACCACTACTGGTTCCGCCACCGGTTATGGGTGTTTAGATTTCCCCTGATGTTATTTTGATGACACCTGAGTAGCAGTCTTATGAGATATTTCATAACATGAAACCACCCACATTTTAGGGTGGTAAGAATGAGGATGCTCATGAATTTTTGACTTTGTGTCATTGATTCTTAATGCAGTGGGTTTAGTTGATGCTCGTGGTGTTTTTTTTGTTGCACTTCAGCTGCGTGGGCATGCCAGAAAGTGGTGGATGACTTTTTGAAGATATAGACCACTTGGATCTTTTTCGATTGAATGGGATGTGCTCAATAGTGCCTCGCAAGATTGCTTCATTATTTGAGAGTGAAGGAAGAGAGTCGACTAAGGTTTGAGGACTTGAGATAGGGAAGTATGTTTGTGACTGAGTATGAGGCTAGATTTTGTGAGCTTTCTATGCATGGTATGACTATTGTTCTCATTGAGCTAGAGAGATTTCACAGGATTTTGAGAAAGTTGACTCTCTCTATCATGTCGTATGTGTTTCGACCAGCCAGAGAGGGGGCTTCCTTCCAGTCCATTGTGAGCACCGCCAAGGAGGCAGAGTTGATGCTTTTAGAAAAGTTTTGAGAGCCCAAGATGGCTCATTCTTCTGGTTAGTTTTCTGGTATCTCATCTGGAGGTAAAGGTACTCATTGGGGTAGTAGTTCATTTCAGCATCGTTGGGCTGGTTCATGCATCTATGCCAACAACTAAGAGCTTCCATTCTTCCAAAGGATCTTATGGTTCTAGCCTAGGTGGCCATGGTAGCTCGTCTGGTTCGCAATAAGAGTTATATGTATCAAGGTATTACTTTAGGTGTGGGGATCAAGGTCACATGATTCATTAGTGTCCTCTACTCACTTACTCAGGCCCCATCGTACTTATTTAGTTGTTCTAGGTACATATTATGCGCCACCGACCAGGGGTTGGGGCATTGGTCAGTCCAGTAGAGGTAACAGAACTTCTAGTAGGGGTGCTACAACTCCATAGGGTGGAGGCAGGAGTTCTACTCAGACTATGGGTGGCCAAGATGGTCGGTGTTATTCTTTTCTGTAGAGTCTTGAGGCCGAGAATTTTGATGTTGTGATCACATGTATCATCCCGATGTGCCATTGACATGTGTCTGCATTGTTTGATCCAGGGTCTACTTTCTCTTATGTGTCTAACTATTTTGCTGTTGGGTTTGATATGATGTTTGAATGCATGTCTGTGCCTATTCATGTTTTTACAAAAGTGGGTGATTCCTTAGTGGTGGATCAAGTGTATCGATATTGTTTTGTTTATTTGGTTGGGTATGATACTTTGGCACACTTCATCATTTTTGGGATTGTAGACTTTGATTTTATTTTTAGAATGGATTGGCTCTCCCCGCATCATGTGTTCTGGATAATTTTGCTAAGATTGTGACCTTAGAGATCCAAGGTGTCCCGATAGTTGAGTGTACGGACGCTAGTGCTATTTATCCTAGTAAGGTTATCTCCTTCATTCGAGCTCAGAGACTGGATGATAGAGGGTGTTTATCCTATTTTTCTTTTATTTGGGATACTAGTGTTGAGACACCTCTCATGGATTATGTTCCTGTGGTTATAGATTTTTTCAGATGTATTCCCTACTGATCTTCCAAGTGTTTCTCTGGACAGGGATATTAATTTTGCTATTTACTTAGAACCGGGCACCAAGCCCATCTCTATTCTTTTGTATCGTATGGATCCAATTGAGTTAAAAGAATTGAAAGACCAGTTGCACGTTTTGTTGAGTAAGGGATTTATTCACCCGAGTGTGTCTCAATGGGGTACTCATGTGTTGTTTATGAGGAAGAAGGATGACTCTATCAGAATGTGTACTGAGTATCAACAGTTGAACAAAGTGACAGTGAAGAAAAAGTATCCTCTTCCTCGTATTAATGACTTGTTTGATCAACTTGAAGGTGCATCTCTTTTTTCTAAGATTGATTTGAGATTCATGTATCATCAGTTGAAGATTACGGCATCAGATATCCCTAAGACGGCTTTATAGTCTCGTTATGGTCACTATGAGTTACTTGTGATGTCTTTCGGTTTGACTAATGCCCAACAACATTCATGATGTTGATGAACGAGGTGTTCTGACCTTATTTGGACTCTTTTGTTATAATATTCACTGATGACATCTTTGTGTACTCCAAAACTGTGGAGGATCATGATCGGCATTTGAGAATTGTGCTGCAAAGATTGAGGGAAGAGAAGTTATATGCCAAGTTCTCGAAGTGTTAATTTTGACAGTTTTGGGACACGTTGTGTTCAAGGAGGATATTAGGGTTAATCCAGCCAAGATTGAGGTAGTTGGAGGTTGGACTAGGCCTACATCAGTCACTGAGATGTAGAGTTTTTTGGGACTTGCAGGCTACTATAGACGATTCGTTCAGAGCTTCTCCACTATTGCATCTCCTTTGACTAGACTAACTCGATAGAGTGTGAGCTTCCAGTAGTTTGATAAGTGTGATGAGAGTTTCCGAAAGCTCAAGAGCTTATCGACTTCAGCTCCTATTTTGAATTTACCCGAGAAGGGTGTAAACTTCATTGTGTATTGTGATGCTTCTAGAGTTTGATTGGGTGGTGTTTTGATGTAAAATGGGAAAGTGATTACTTATTCTTCTGGAAATTGAAGATCTATAAGAAGAACTACCCTACTCATGATCTAGAGTTGGAAGTTGTGGTGTTTGTGCTTAATCTTTGGCAGCATTATTTGTATGGCATTCATTGTAAGGACTTTACTGAACATTACAGCCTTCAGTACATCTTTAGTCAGAGGGATCTGAACTTGAGGCAGCGTAGATGGCTTGAGCTATTGAAGGACTATGACATCACCATCTTTTATCATCAAGGGAAGACCAATGTGGTTGTCGATGCTTTGAGTAGGAATACTTCTAGCATGGGAAGTCATGAATCTATCAGTACTGAGGAGAAACCATTGGCTAGGGATGATCATAGGTTAGCCAATAGTCTTGTATGATTGCATATTTCTAAGGAGACATGTGGTTTGATTGCTTTTGTTGAGGCCCGTTCTTCCATAGCTGAGCAGATTCATGAGCACCAGTTTGATGATGAGAAATTGTGTCTCATTTGAGACAAAGTGTTGAGAGGGGAAGCGAAGGAGGTTGTCCTTGATTTTTATGGTGTCTTGAGGATTGGAGGTCGGATTAGTGTGCCCAAGATGGGTGAGTTTATTATATTGATTCTTAAGGAGGCTCATTGTTCTAGGTATACTATTCATTCGGGAGCGGAAAATATGTATCATGACCTAAGCTACCATTATTGGTGGTGTGGCATGAAGAGGGATGTAGAATATTTTGTTTCTAGATGTTTGACTTTTCAACAGGTCAAGTGTGAGCACTAGAGGCCCGGAGGTGTCTCTTAGAGGATGCCTATTCCTACATAGAAGTGGGAATGGATCACCAGGGACTTTGTTGTGGGTTTTCCTACCACAGTGGGTGGTTATGAGTCCATTTGGATGGTTGTTAATAGGTTTACCAAGTCTGCCCACTTCATCCCGGTTTAGGTGAAGATTATAGCGGAGAAGTTAGCTAAGATTTATATCAGTCAGATTGTGCTCTACATGAGTCCCAGTCTCAATTGTCTCTAATATAGGTTCCTTGTTCACTTCCAATTTTTGGAGGGCTTTACAGCATGGTTTGGGTACTCATTTAGATACGAGTAAAAGTTTTCATCCATAGACAAATGGTCTATCCAAGAGGACATTCAGGAGTTGGAGGACATGCTTCGAGCTTGCGTGATTGATTTTGATGCTAGATGGGATCACCATTTTCCTTTAGTAGAGTTTTCCTACAACAAGAGTTACCATTCTATTATTTAGATAGCCCTATTTGAGGTGTTGTATTGCACACGTTGAAGATCTCTGATCAGTTGGCTTGATTCAGCTGAGATGGACTCTTTAGAGACAGACTTGCTGAAAGATGCTATGGAGCAGGTCCATGTGATTTAGGATAGACTATTGATAGCCTAGTGTCAACAAAAGAGTTATGCAGAACAGAGAGTCTGATCCCTTGTGTTCATAGAGGGTGATCATGTTTTGCTTTGAGTGTCACCCATGAAGGTTGTGATGAGGTTCAGAATGAAGGGAAAGCTTAGCCCTAGATATATTGGATCTTTTGAGATTTTGAGCCGAGTGGGAGAGGTGGCCTATAAGCTTGCCTTGCCACCAAGTTTGTCAGTTGTTCATCCTCTGTTTCATGTCTCCATGGTTCAAAACTACATGTTGGATGAGTCCCATGTACTTTCTCTCGATTCAGTTGAGTTGGGTCCAGGTTTATTCTTTGAGGATAAGCTTATAGTCATCTTAAGGAGATTAATTCAGTGATGGTGCAATGGAAATATCAGTTAGTGAGACAACTTAGGAGACAGAGTCAGATTTGCGTGCCCAATATCATCATGTCTTTGAGGCTTCTAGTAATTTATTTTTCTTTGTGTGAGGACGAATATGGTTTTTAGTGGTGGATAATGTAATGACCTGGTTGGTCATTTTGGTATTTTTGTGAATATTACCATTTTTCCCCTCTCGATATTGACCCTTGAGTTGTTTCATGATTGAGCTTCGGAATTTTCCTCCAACTTTTGAGTAAAAAGTTGAGAATTTTGTAAATTTTTAGTTTAAACGACTTAAGTTGCTTAAAAGTGATTTTCAGAGTCTTTTGGAGTTTGGAATGTCGCAATAGGATTATGTCGATTCCATTAGTTTTGGTATACGGAAATTGGTGTTTGTGAATCGTCAGTTTCATATTCGGAGTCGTTTTGAGGATTTGAGTCCTAAGTTATGAAAGAGCTAAGCCTTCATATTCACCTGAGGATTATGCTAAACGTTACATTCGAGAGATGATTAAGTGTCATGGTGTTACTTTGTCTGTTATCTCATATAGGGTACTCAATTCACCTCTTTTTTTTGGAGATGGTTTTAGTAAGGTCTTGGTACTCAGGTTAAGCTTAGCACAACTTTTCACCTGATGGAAGATAGTCAGGTTAAACAGACTATTCAGACTTTGGAGGATATTTTGAGAACTAGTGTGATCTACTTTAAAGTAAATTGGGATGATCAATTGCCTTTAATTAAGTTTGCTTAAAATAATAGTTATCACTCCAGTACTTAGATGGCTCTGTTTGAGGCTCTCTATGAAAGAAGGTGTAGGTCTCCTATTGGTTGGTTCAAATTTAGTGAGGTGGCTTTGATACTCGAGCCTGTTCATGAGGCTGTGGAAAAGGTTAACTTATTAGAGATAGATTGAAAATGTTCTAGAGTAGACAGAAATATTATGTGAATGTGTGGGGGAGAACTTGAGTTTGTTGTTGATGATTGGGTTTATCTGAAAATTTCACAAATGAAAGGAGTGTGAGGTTTGGTAAGAAAGGAAAGCTCGGTCCCCATTATGTAGGCCCATATCAGGTTTGGAAGCATTTCAGTAATGTGGCTTATGAGTTGAAATTTCCTTCAGAATAGGCATTTGAATTTGGTGTTTCATGTGTCTTTGTTAAAGAAATGCATTGGTGATCCGACTTCAATTGTGCCTTTAAAGAGTATCGGTGTGAAGGATAGTCTCTCTTACGAAGAGGTCCCTATTGAGATTCTTGATTGTCATGTTCATAAGTTGAGAAATTAAAAAGGTTCTCCAGTGAAAGTAATTTGGAGGTATCATTAGTTAAGGGTGTTACTTGTGAGGCCTAAGCCAACATAATTTCTAAGTACCCCCATCTCATTCCTTCCAATTCAGTTTTGGCGTGAGAAAATAATTCCCCCTATATATTCTTTTGAATTCATGTGTGTTAGTTATTCTCATGTTTTCTTATGCATGCATGTACGTGAAATAAATTTTAAACTTCATTTTTAAATCAGGTTTAGTCACTCCTTCAGTTTTTAGTGTTGAGCTTCCAATATTGGGTTATATATCGCTTTCTACTCTTTCATTCCTAATTGTACCCCATTCGACGATGAGTGTTCCCAAGAGGGGTATAATAAATCCTCGGAAGTGCCTAATTCAAATAAAAATTGGAAAGTGAAGGTTAAATTGTTGAAGTCTGCAATTTTCACTTTTATAGAAGGCATGCACGGCGTGTACTTAGTTTCACAGATCGGAGATGGATACATTGAAGTGAACATCAGAAGATAGGAAAGTCGATTGATCAAGACGGATGATTTTTACGGCTTATGGAAAGGTTTACGGGCCTTGAAATGGTCCGTACAGGAAACTTCAGAATTTGGTTTATCAGTTTCACTGGCAAAGTGCACGGACCGTACTATGTTCTACGGACCATAGACTGGTCTGTTGAGTGAAACTTTAGAACTCAAGATTTTTGCCTTCTGGCTTTTACAGACCGTAGAAGGTTATACGATCCATGGATGGTGACCGTAGAGGCCATTGGACAATTTTAAGTCAAGGGATTTTTAATCTTTTTCCATTATTTTAATTTTTATCCTACGTCATTTTGGCCTAATCTAAGTGGGTATAATTGATTCCTAATTATCCTAATCTCCTCATTCACTCTCATTCTATCAAAATCAATTTATTTTCTCTCAAGTTTCTCTCCCAAGCCAAGATTAAGGATCCAAGCTTCAAGTCTCTTCTCTCTATTCAAGCTAGGGTTTTAATCATTGTATATGGAACTTCATCAATTAGTTCTTCTTCATCGATTGAGTCTGTAGGAATCCCTAATTTCTTCAATCTAAGAATTATAAATGTTAGTATTTTTAATATTTTCTTATGGGTTCTTATATAAATTTGAATTCTTATTTATGATTGTCCTACTAAGCATGAATTGATCTTAATTTCATGTTTTCAATAATATGTTCATGAACCCATAATATTCAAGTATTTTAATGATAATTATTATGTCATTTTCATATGCATGTCTCGGATTATTAGATTTTCATGAATTATGATGCTTCCGATTGAAGTATCTCTCAAAATATATGATTATTATGATTTAGATGCTTTCGAAAAGCATATCTTTCATATTCTGTTCATTTATCATGATTTAGAAACTACTTAGTTTTCTATTATAATTTTCAGTATGATTCAATATTATGAGATTATTATTGTTTTCATGATTATGCATGTTTCCGTTGGGAGTATACTTAGCACCGAGTGGAATTTTGCGATGTAGGTTTCCATTTAATGCCTGTAAACCTTTAGTAGCAGTCCCAAATCCCAAAACTACATGTCATCGTAGGATTTATCTCAGATATATATTAGTTATTGGATCCACCTTAGCTCAAACTTCATGATCCTTACCTTGGCAAGTAGGATACTCTCTTTTTGGTGTAAGAGCATAACACTGAACTTCATGTTGTAGCTCACATGGTTTATGTCGGTTATTGTATACATCCTACAAATCAGTAAATTTATAGATATTGCATGACCTTGTACTATGTATTTCAGATCAGATCATCAGTTTTAACATTATTTTTACTTGGTCATTGCATGAGCACGTTTTACAAACTTATCATGTCCTTATGTCATGTTTTATGTCTTTCCTTCATACTCAGTACATTTAAAGTACTAACCGCATACTTTTCTGCCTATATTGTTTTATAATATAGGTTTTGATGCACATCCTTCAGGTCACGGTTAGTATAGGTTCCTCTCAACTTGCACTACTTTGGTGAGTCCTTATGTTTCGGGACTGATTTCATACTTTTCTGTTTATATTATTTCATAATACAGGTTTTGATGCACATCCTTCAAGCCATGATTAGTACAGGATTTTCTCAACTTGTACTATTTTGGTGGGTCCTCATATTTCGGAAACATACCTTTTATGACTTTTCTTCTGTATTCTCTTTTAGTTTCTGACAGTTTAGAGTTAGCTTGGGACTTGTCCTAGCAACTCAACTGTGATTAGAGGCTTTCAGATAGTAGATTTTGCATATGTCTTGTATCAGATTTCTCTTGTATGATTTGATAGCTACTTGATACTTTATTTTGTATTTAAGTTTATTATGTTTATGTATGATATCTCAGTTTCATGACATGTGGTTAGCTTGTGGCTCTAGGAACCATGCCACGTCTAGGGAGAAGTCTTTGGTCATGACAATAACCAATCGTGCATTATCTTTTAATTTATGCTTATCAAATTTTTTTCTTTTTTATTTTGTTCTGTTTTGTAAAGATTTTATCGCTATATTGGTGAAAGGTTAAACTGCTATTATATATGAGTAATTTGGGTGTCTAAATTATTTAGTTAGGTTTTTTATCCTTTGTCATATGAAGTTTTAGCTTTATACACATAATATATAATCTTCAGTTACTATAAGTATAAAGTTTATATTCACAATATAAAATGGAAATTAGACAAGTTTGGATGATCGTAGCATAATATTAGATATAATTTTATCTTGATTATGAAATGGTATAATGTTGACTTCATGTTCTAGTATATTTTATATGTATTAAACGAACCAAATAAAGATAAGTATTTTATGCTAACTTAATAAAATAACATATTTATCGGTTGTGTATATAATTTATTGTTATGATATATTAAAACACAAATTCTTTTGTGGATCAATATGCATGGTAAATTGAATAATGATGATATATTGGCTAATCAATAGTTAATTAAATTCATGTCTCGATCTTGAGATCGATAATACACCTTATGAAAGCTTATAAATTTCCATGTCTAAATCCAGCAATTAGATTTTATATTTGTCACATGAAATAAGTTCAGCAAAAATTTAAAAAAAATATATTAAATAAATAAAACTGGCAATAGCATAAAGTAATTGATTAGCATATGAATCTTAACATGGACATTTAAATAAGATTTAATGGAATAATTTTTAGATTAAACTGAAAGCAATATAAAATTTAGCGAAATCATTCATAATTTATTATGTAGGATTAATTCAAATTTTCAAATTAATTCCATAAATGGGAAGCCTAATTAATTATATTTCATGGTCCATGTTGTACCTGATTAATAAGGAATTTAAATGAAATTTTAATTCTTGATTAAAGAAAACAAAAAATCTAAATGGCTTGGGAAACTCTTATACTTGTTTCTATATGTCATCTGGATCCCTATACTCCACGAAGTCTCAACCAGACACTTGAACTCGATCGAATCTACTCTTTTAAACATCATAGAGATTTAAAAAAGTAAATTTGATTGAGTTCGAGTGTCTGATTTGAAACTTCGATGAGTGTAGAGACCTAGATTACTAACAAAAACAAGTACAAGAATCTCTTAAATCCATTCAAAAAAAAAAGACCTACCAAGTTCAGAATAGGTTCTAAACTCTGAAATTTGTAACAATATGAAAGATCTTATTCCACAAAGACACAAGATTCTATAAAATTTTCTTTGCCCACACAAATTTCAATATTATTTAAAGAGAAAATTACGCTAGTTGGCAAACATTACTAATTTATATTCTATGCGGTTACATTTTCAATTAATTATTGTATGTGACTATAATTTAATATAATTTGCTATTAAATATGAGACCCACAAATAGTTTGTATATCGAAACAAAAGATCCCTTCCCGGATATGTATATTTCATTTCTCCTCTCTCTATTCCCTAATTCTCGCCTAAAAGTCACTCATACACATCCAATTTGAATTTCGAAATCTATTTTCTCCTTCTTAATCGTGATCTCACAATTAATGTAATAGCTCAAAACGTATTTCAATTAGTTTTCCTTTTTGTTTTTTCATTTCAATAGGATTTATGCTTATTTTTTTCACAAAAAATTGTCTTTAGTCTTCAGATTTTCAGGTTTTTAGAAAAAACAATGGATGAAGGATTTCCATCCAAGAGGATTACTAGTGGTATCTATTTAATGTTAAAATTGTTGATGATTCCATCGTTTTTGTTGGGTTTAACACAAGATTTTGGTTCACTGCAGGGTCTATTGCAAAATATAGAAAAATTGAAGAGGAAAAAATTATTCGAGAGTTGAGATCCAAGAAAAAAACGAACCCAATAGCACTGCAGTAAGTTATCAATAAAGCTAAGGCAAGCAACAGAAAAATAGTTGAAGGAGAAAACACGAGAAAAGTCACAGATGGTGATTCTAATAGTAATCAGTCAAAACAACTGATGAGGTTGTGTATGGTTCAATAGATTGGGACAAATCTGAAGAATTGCAGATATTTGTATAAACTCTAAATGTATATAAAAAAATTGTATATTTATTAGATATTATTTATAAAATTGTGATTTATTTCCATATATACATAACTATTTTGAGGTGCATTTATATATTTGTATATGTAAGTCATATATTCATATACATATACATTTTATATTTAGATACAAATACAAATAATTATATATTTATACAATTACATATATTTGTATATAGTAATTAACTTGTATAAATATCATATTTACATATTGTAATTTATTCATGTTCATGTTTGTATAAGGAATTAGATTTATTTTCAACAGGGACCAAAGAATGCCCCCACATACAGTGGTATACAAATATCAAAATCATAGATAAGTTAAAGAAGAGACTGCCTCAAAGTCAGCTCAAGCATTTTTGTGAATCAACGTGTTTTGGTCAGTTAACTACAATGAGACAATGTCATGTTCAAGCACAATTGTTTAGGTGCTTATTTTGCGGGAATTGGAAGGTATTTCTACGAACTCAATCCTTATATACATAAATGACCCAAATCTTCGTTTCACAATCAGAGAGTTTGCAATTATACACGGTCTGAACTGTTCTGACAATGAATCTTATTTTTGTTGTTATACTTATCAACCAAATCAACACATTTGTGTATTAATATTTATAATCAATACATATATACAATCAATCACAAATCCAATATTACTCAAATGTATATACAAATCTACCCAAACTACCTATACATATCCATATTAACAATTCAAAAATATACAAATATTACACATTCATATACACATGTTCATAAATTCAATAATTTTTCAAATAAAAGGACACCCTTGTATCTGATACATATACAATTCAGATATACATATGTAACATACACATTTTATCATAAATTCACTGTCACACAAAGACATATACAAAGGGTGTCATATAATTTTTTGAACCAACGATTCAAATAAAATTATTAGTATACAATTCAATATGTTTATATACATCAACATACAAAATTGAAAAACTATTCACGAACAAAACAATAAATTCGTTGCTCAAAATTTCAATTGTATAAGATAAATATCAATTGTATTTTGTTTGTCGTTGCATAATTAAGAATAGAGATCAATCAAAAAAAATTTGTTTAATGGAACTTCTCCAATATAACGAATTCAGTTGTTATGGTGTTAGTATCACAGTAGAAGTCATTTTAGGAAAAATATTTTATTAAAAAATGATCAACATGACTCATGAGGTTCTTTAATATTTTTGTTACTATATTTAGCGCCCATCTATCCATTTTTTTCTTAAATGTATAAATTCAAAAGAAGAAACCAAGATATACAAATGTAAGGCTCCATAGCAAATCTATATCTATCTATATCTAATATCTAATTACCTTAAAAGCATGAACTCCTAACTTTAATGTTAAATTACTATAATATCTCTAACATAGGTTGTGACTTTTTCGATGCGTTGTGACTTTTCTGATAAGTTGTGACTTTTTTCAAAGGGTTATGTTGTGACTTTTTTGATGTGTTGTGACTTTTCTGATAAGTTGTGACTTTTCTCAAAAGGTTATGATTTTTCGATGAGTTGTGACTTTTCCAAAGATTAGTGACTTTTTCAAAGAGTTGTGACTTTTTCAATAAGTTGTAACTTTTGAAAGGGTTGTGTCTTCTTGGAAAGGTTATGACTTTTCAGATAAGACACAAAAAAATAATTGTTCATACTGCCATTTGTTGACTATTAATAGAGGGGTTGCCTCCAATTTTTCAACCGCAACTTTTTTTTAATCTTCTACTCTTCTTCTTCTTGCATTCAAAAAAATTCGTGTGATTTATTGTCGTTGAGTGAGTTCAAAGTTTAGCGGAATATGAGGTACCACTATTCTGATGAAGTAAATTATTCTATCCGAAGAGAGTATATTATTTAAACTCGAGTACTTGAGGAAAATAATTATGATGATATAATAATTATTGTTTTCCTTAGTATATACATTAGTATGTAATGTTCCAATATATGAAGTTAACATGATGTAGTCTCAATCCATTTGTTTTTTATAACAATTTCTCTTGTGATGTATATATATATGCTTCTGAATATCCTTTAAAAAAATTATTAAACTTCTCAAGAGTTAGAAAATTATCATGATTTTTTTATACTCAATACAAAATAATGACTTTATTTATCAGTGTTACTTATGTGATTTAGATTGTCCGAAAGTTTTCTTCAAAATAGGTATTACTATATAAACATTGCCCTTTTGTTTTATTGATTTACAAATTCTTAATATTTAAGTATTTTTGACGAAGAAAATTTTATATGACTTGTAATAACGCCAGTAGAAATTTGTACTAGTTTATTTTATTATAGACTAAATTCATTTGTTTTTGTTAACAATTTTTCTTGTGATGTAGATATATGCTTCTGAATATCTTTTTTCCAAAATTATTAAACTTCTCAGGAGTTAGAGAAGTGTCACGATTTATTTGGATTGTTTGGAAGTTTGCTTCAAAATAGTTAGATTTACTATTTATTAATTTTTCAGTATTTTTAACGAAGAAATGTTCATATAACTTGTAATAACGCTAGCTGAAGTTTGTATTAGTTTAATTTTTATTGTAGTATAAATTTATTTATTTTTGTTAACAATTGCTCTTGTGATCAAGACAAAAGAATGACTTTATTTATCAATGATGCTTATGTAATTTAGATTGTAAGGAAATTTTCTTCAAAATAATTATTAATATGTGAACATTGCCCTTTTGTTTTACTAATTTACTATTTCTTAATTTTTCAGTATTTTTGACGAAGAAAAGTTCATATGACTTCTAATAACGCCAGTTGAAGTATGTATTAGTTTAATTTTTTATATTATTTAATAGCCAATTTTTATGAGATATATATGTAACATCTCGCAGATTGAAATAACTAGGAAAGAGTTAAAAGTTGGGGAAAGAATCATTTTTGGAAAATATATGAAAGTCTGGAAATTTGTGAAGTATGTTAGTTGAGTTTTTGGTCAACTTAAAGTGGCCATAACTCTTATATCAGGATGAGTTAGGTGTATTTCCAGATATGGTTGGAAAGCTCTTGGAATAACCTTTCCAACGCCGCTGAGTTTGCGCGATTCCGAGTTCGCATGAGTATGTTATGCCCTTAGGAAATTGGGCTTTCTGAATAAGGAAAGTCTAATCCGGATTTTGGAAGGGTAATTTAGTCATTTCCTTACCAAATTATTCTAATTCATTTTTAGGAGTTAATTGGGGTAAAATCAGATTTTAGTCAGTTTAGAAAAGTTGAAGTTTCAAGCTAGGGCTTGGAGAAAAGAGAAAAGAGGAGAACGGAGAAGAGAAACCAAGATTCGTCAAGATCGTCGAGTTAAGCTTGTGAATTTCGTCGAGGGGTGATCCCTATGAGGTATGTGAGATCACATAGAATTGGTTTAGTTCACCCACGCGCCAACCATGATTCAATTCAGCGAATTTAAGTCTTTGAAAGTTTAGAAATTGAGTTCTTGATGAACATTGTTGAAAGTTGCGTTTGAATTTCTTGTGGGTTGTGTTGTTGGAGTTTCTTGCGATTTGATTCATATTTCCGGGTGTAATTTTGGTTTGAATCTATCATATATTGAGGGTATAAATGATTCTAAGTGTTTGGGGAAGGAACCATTGAAGTTTAGAGGGTTTAGAGTTGAAAAACGAGCAAGAAAAGTCGTAGAACACCTGGGAAAAGGATGGGGCGTCGCGCCAGCTAGCGCTCCCCAAAAGTTCCTCTGAACTTTTACC